>JASDQU010010133.1:0-55602 GCA_032191745.1 Picea mariana | reverse complement strand
TTGGGGGAAATGATGAGTGTAATGGTTGAACTCACCACAAAGGGCACAAAGGAAGTTGGTTTTAACATTATTATTATTTATCCCTTGGTGCTTATTATTATTTCCCCCCTAGGGGTTTTGATGTCCCTGGTTCTGGTTGCCCCCAGTAGATTGGTGTTATGGGGGTTGATTCCTGCCTTGACCTGGGTTGTTGTTATTCCTGTTCCATCCTTTCTTTTTGGAATTGCTCAATGGATGGGTTGGATTGGTCATATTCAGCTGTTCAAAATTTTGGTATTATTGAGCGGTAGAGGGTTGAAAAAAATTCACCCCCGCATGAGGATGTGGGGGAGCCATGGGTTGTGGAGGACCATAAAATGGGAAGTACGGATTTTGTGGTGGTAACGAGCCATAAGGTACATAGGAAGGTGGAGTGCTTTCACTAGTACTATAAGCTGAGGTGGAGGGGTTACCATAGTTCGTTTGAATAGATGGATGTATGGGGGGTGTCGACGGTGGTCCACTGATGGGTGGAGGTATAGAAATATGGTATGATTGTTGGTAAGGGGGTGGGGGGTAATAAGAGGGATCCCCATATGCCAGCGGGTATTAAGGTGTGCCATACATCGTTGGTGGTTGGGGTTGTGGACCGTGGTGAGTGGTGGTACCAATCAGTCTGTCTACTGACTAAGACATCCCAGGTTTGTCTTGGCCAAATGGCACAGGTTTGGGAAGATAAGGAAGTACAATGTATAAGTACCCTAACTGTGCATAGATGAGGTCATATTGTTGGGCCTTACTGATGGATTCCTCTTCATATTGAGTGAAGGTGGAAGCTACATCGTTACTGAGGAGAGAGACAAGTGATCTAAGAAACTAGTCGAGACACTATTGCTTGGTGGTTTCTGCTTTGCACAAACTACGTTGCCTATGCCACTCGTGAATGTGGTCAGTGATATGTGTGGTTGAGGTTTGTTTGAATTCTAGACCATTGTTATGGCAGATGGGTAATTGGAAGAAGGTCAAGAATGCTTTGGCCAATGACTCAAAAGTTGCGTGGGACCCTGATTTTTCTTCTACATACCATTTGGTCGATGGGCCAGTGAGTGTGCATTGAAATAATTACAGTTTGATGGAACCATCCATAATGCTATTGGAGGAGCACCATAGGTGAAAGGTCATGACATGGTTGGTAGGGTCATCACCTACCTTTCCTTTGAACTTGGGTATGTTCGAAGGTAGTTTGGTGGGCATTGCAGGCCATGTGGGATCATGCAATATAGGATCATTGGTGAGTTTACTGAGATCCGGTATATTGAGAGAGGCCAAATATGGCATCTGTAGTGGGGGGGAAGGATTAGCTCCGGCCATGGTGTGAGTGTTTTGTGAACCTGACCCTTGAGGGGGGCTAGGTGGGTTGGTGCTTCCTCCTTGAGAGGAAGTGGGTCGCCCGCTTTCATGTAAAGGAGAGCGAGTGAACAAATGGCCTTGGGAGGTGGACCCAAGTAACGTAGAACCAAGAAAAGCTGATCCTAAAATAGTGGCACTCACAGGAGTGTGTGAAGGAGGTGTCGATGAGTGGGCAAGACCAGACACTCCCCCTAAAATAGGAGGGAGGTTTAGCAAGCGTCGTGAATGACATGGGTTTTGTGGTTCCCCTATGATGTCCAACTAGCTGGGTGAATGTGTGCAAAGAGTGGTGAGAGTAGTATAGAAACAAGAGCCTTTGCGTTTGAGTGTTACACAATATATATATCCAAATCAAATTGTAATCAGATGTGCAAAAATGTGTTTTGAAAAAGAAACATATATGTGGGTAAGTGGGTTTTGTCCATGTGGGGAATGAAAAAAGAAAACAAATGCTCGTGTCCTAGAAGACGTAACATCCTTCCTCTCAAATAGCACTAGACCTTCCAATAGTACTCAACAATGGGGTCTGAAGTCACTGTAAGATAAACTAGTGAAGGATGAAATAATTGGTTATAGTGAGGGTTAAAGGGGGAATATCTCGAAAGAGCTGGCGATATTTCCCAATAGCCACAAAAAATCCAATCAAGGTGCAATTGCAAGCCATAATTGCCACCTGGGTAGATGTCCTAAAATTTGGTCACTAGGTACCTCGGTCAAAGTGAGGCATTTAGATTTTCAACCTAAGAAATGGGTCACGGGATGGATCCTGTCCAAGAGGTGGGTGCCTCAAGGGGGGAGGCATAGAACAACCAGACCTCAGCCTTCAACCATTCACAGGTATCTCCCTGCCTTATGGTATTAGGAACACTTGACTTGGAGGATTTTCAGTTCCCTATTTGACAACTTCTATGGTTTTGACAATGTGAGAACCAGATAACAGGGAGTTATTTGGATGCCTATCCCCGAAATCCTACCTAGACTAAAAAATTTCTTTTGGCACCTCCTGTGGAGGAAAAATTAGTGAGTTTTTAGANAACCAGATAACAGGGAGTTATTTGGATGCCTATCCCCGAAATCCTACCTAGACTAAAAAATTTCTTTTGGCACCTCCTGTGGAGGAAAACTTAGTGAGTTTTTAGAAATATTTTATATGTAGTTGTTTTTGGAGGTTGGGGATGCAAACCAACCTCGTTGATTAAATATGGGAGTGGATAGTTTCATCAGGAAAAGGGTGGGGTGTTTTTGGAATCTCTTTGGAGGAAACTTACTTTGACCTCCACATTTCAAGAAGAAGCCATGTGAGTAATAAGTGACTTTTTTGTGTGAGTGAAAGTGTGCCAATTTTTAGTGATTGGGATGTCACCTTGCTACATGTGGACTTCACTTGGTCCTTACAAATGTTTGATTACCTAATTAACTAAGTGCCTTTGGTACAACCTTGCATAATTCAAAAGTCCCTAGGAAGCTAGCATGTGGACATGTGGGTCCGTTACTATCCCTTTAAAACCCTATTGTGATGTAATCTAAGAAAATATTTTAAACTATCCTAGATTGATCATGTGGGCATGTATGGGCCCGTTACAAAAACCTTTAAACTTCTCTAGTGATTTGATCTAAGAAAGAAAAATTCAAACAGTATCCTATATTTGTAGCATGTGAGCATGTATGGGCCCGTTACAATATTAAGATGTGTTTGAAAAAGTAAACTAAGAGGATTCCCAAGAAGGGTTGTTGTCCTCTCCTAAAGGATTTAATGTTTTTAAGGGAGATGAAATCATTTCACAATCTTTTTCTAATTCTCAAGATCACTTGCAGGTGCGAGAGAAGAGGATACTAAGCGATTGTTTTTCAACTTCTAGTCCCAAATGCAAGTTAAATGTGATTAAAAATGATTTAAAACTTATCTTGTGAGTCAAAACAAGCCATCCATGTCGCAAAAGGCAAAGAAGGGAAATTGATTTTATCCTCCTAAGGGCCTATGTGTTTTTTACTAACCCCTTTATATGATGAGGGGACTAAGTGTGGTGCAGCTTTAAGACATGCTTGAAATCATTTTTAAGAAGGAAAATGGCCTTCCCCACATCTTTACAACTTTACAATGTGAATTTTTTCATAGATGCACGGGTCTCAGTGGAGACAGAGGTGCACAGATAACATGCGCACGAACAGAGACAAGTCAATAGGTGCACGTGGGCAGAATAGAACTGTGAATCAGGTGCATGTGTGCACGATGCACGTCTGTGGGCCCAAAAACCTGCGCATATATGACACACGACCAAGAATGAAAAATTCAAATGAATTTCTCTCAACTCAACTTGGAATTGGCTGGTTGGCAGGTCGGCTTAGGTCGGTTAGTGCACCTGCAAGTTAAACAAACTAAAAGAAGAGCAAGAAAAACCCAAATCGGGTAGGAAATTGATACCTTTCCCCAGTGGAGTCGCCAATATGTTGCGCCTCTTCCGTCACCTTAGTGAGCAAAATAGAGGTTCTTGCAAGCTCAGTTGGGTCTATTGAGCATGACATCTATAAAGAAAAGAGTTAGGGAAAGAAATAAAAAAACTACAATTAAGAATTAAACTAAGAAATGCAATAACAAGTAAATTCATGAGCATAAGGACATAGAAACAAAAAGAACCATAAGACCCATGTCACCAATGTTGAGGCTGATCTATTAGTGAAACAATACACCAAGAACAAAGGGGACTATGAGTCCCTTCTTCCTCCAAGGGAGGGCTCTTGGACCCCCACTAGCTAGCTCTTCTTACAACAAAGAAAAAATGGAAAATGATGAAAGAACTCTTTACAAAGCCACTCAATGGGTGAGATGGATTGCCCAATGTAATGGTGCAAATATCCTCTTGACAAGCATGGAGTCCTCAAGAGGATAGAGGCAACATAACATTACTTTGAATTCCTTGAAAAATGAGCTGCATCCAAGGCCTTTTTATAGCATTCCTTTGAGCTATTGTTTAACTGCTTTGTAGTGTGAAAAGAGGCTAATTAGGGCATTTCTAGGTCTTTGACCAACCATCCAGTCAAATCCAGTCCATATTTAAGGGTCAAATCAGCTTGAGAGCTGAACCATAAGTGGGTGGCAGGCCGACCACTCTCATAAATGCGTCATTTAGCAGGTGTGTGGCTTTTTGTGATAACAATAATGCATCATGCACATGTGCGCTATTTCTACGTTTCTGTTCTACACATGTGTGCGCATGCCTAGTGTCTTCATAGTGCCCTTCAATTTTTCACTACTTTGTATAGTTTTTTGACCCTTTTATGAATGCCTTGGTATTAATTCAGGTCCATGGATGACTTCATCATTATTTGACGATGTTGAGTTCTTGTAACCATGTGCAGATGAAATTTTAGTGATAACAGTGGGGTAGTCAAAGGATTGTTGAGCAAAGAAGGGGCACACTTCCTGGGTCGGATAGGCATGTTGGCACCTGAGACAGAGTCTTTCCTGTTGTCTATGAGCCTTTATCTTGGTTAGGAATCCATTTACCTGGGTGGAGTTTAGTCCCAACTCGAGGGCGACTGACTTTTGAGAGTGATGAATAGTGTGGTCTAAGGCTGGGAGGTTTGTGGAAGGTATGCACATAGTTGGTGACATCCTTACCAAGATAAGTGCCAATTGTGTTATAAACTTACATGCTGTATTTTTATTTACATGATTATCTTTATGGGTTGTCATACGTGCGGTTATAATTGTGTTAATTTTTATGGGTATTTCTTGTATATGATGCATGTATATATTTATTATTATGTCAGTCTAAATTTCTGTATTTACAGATGTATTTGTATGTTTACATTTTATATATAATTCTTCCTCAAGAGTTTTGTGTGTATATATTTTAATTGCATACAGTTCAAAAATTTTATGTGGCATAACTCAGTTGGATATTGGGTATGTTACACTATGTTCCTTAGAGAGAACAACAAGATTTCGCTAGCGTAGCATGGCCTATCATGGATGGTCGGGGATGTTATAGAATTAATCAATGCAAAATGTTTTCCTTCCCTTGGAAAATTTGGAGCTGGCATAGTGTGGAAGGAGGAGGTAGATTAAGAATAGATGCTTCAAGGGATCTGCCTAAATCATGTGTATAGACAAAATAAAACCAAGAAATCGGTCGGATTTCACACAAAAAACACATTTATGTGGATTCAAACGTATGCAATAATAATGACAACGTAGGAAAATGGCCTACATATGGGTCAGGTGATAGTGACGATGTGTGGAATGCACTAGTAGTTCGTCTAGATAGGGTTTTTCGATGTGATTAATATCATGAAAAGTGTAATACATAGCACATTGAAGGGTCGCACCAACATTTTTTAGACAAAAGGGTAATTTCTGGTAGGTTAAGGTTCCCCAAGGGAAAATAAAAGCAGTCTTGTGTTGATCCGTTGGTAAAATATTGATTTGATTATAGCCAGAGAAACTGTCCATCAAGGAGAAGATTTCACTCCCGACATAGTCATCAATGATCTGGTCAATGAAAGGGGTTGGATAATTGTCTTTAATACAAGATTTATTTATATCCCTATAATCTACACAAACGCGGATCGTGCCTTGTTTCTTATTTACCAGAACAAGATTGGATACCTAATCGATCAAAGCCACAGGATAGACAAAGCCAACTTTAAGAAGTTTCTCAACCTCAAGCTTGATAGCAACAAATTTACGTGGATTTACTGGGTGAAGTCTCTAGTGAATGGGTTTAGGGTCCGGATAAGTCTTAATCTCATGCACAACAATATCAGGATCAATACCTAACATTTATTGATAACTCCAGGAAAAAACATCACAAAATTCTTGAAAAGGGGATTTGTAAGTGTGGACCTCATCAATAGAGCATGAGGCACCGATATGAACATTTTCCATGACTCTGGGTTTAATCAATATGTCAAAATGAATGGTAGGTGAAATTCTACTCAAGTTCCCTTCATACAAAATATCGTGTGTTGCCTCATGAACAAAAGAAACAACTACAATGATCGACAAATTCGAAATCCGTTGATAACTCTCTATGGTATTGTGTTCTAGGAAGAGGATAGAACAATGATGCCCATTGTCCCATGGAGTATCTTCCATAGACATGACTGACATGATCATCTCATCAGTATGAAATATCATGTGAAACAAATTAGGAGATGTATCATAGAGAGAAGGAGGAGAGGGAGTTTTTGATTGAATAACTTGATAAGATGATTCCAGTAGACTTAAAGGCATGATGTCTCCATAATGAAGATAATCACCATATTTAGGTACTAACCATGGGTCATATGACTTGGGGGTTTCATAAACAATGGTTGAGATCATGTTAATCAAAGAGACAAAAGGAGGAGAATTATCGGGTGGTGGAATAGGAAATGCACGCATCAAGATTGAACACTTTAAAAGACCCATGATGAAATTCTCATAATAGGGAGGTGTATTTGAGATAAAAGGCATGTTTCTAGTACAAGAATAATAATTAAATAAGTCCATTTGGTCAACAGTAATGACCTTTCCTTGGTGTGGGAAACATAACACATGAAAAAGGGTAGACACAAGTGCACGCATGGAATCAATCTAGCTACGACCAAGTAGAAGGTTATAATCCAGAGATGCATTGAAGACCTCAACCTCAATGTTGACCAATTTTCCTTCTAATGTAATAGACAAATAAGGAAGAACATTGTAAGGTTTAAAACCTGTACCGTTAAAGGCCTTAAGAGTATTGTGTGACTCGGTAAGGGCAGGAGATCCAATAGATTTCCAATAAGTAATAGACATAACTCAAGTCGAGGCTCCTTCATCAATAACGGTTCGACAGATATTCTTTTTTTCCACAACAACTTGGACCTAAAATGCTAATTGAGGAGCAAGTCTTGGAATGTGACATTCCAAGTAAAATATTATTAAATTAGTATCGGTAGGATCAATTCTAGCAGTAGCCTTTAACAACGCCTTCCATTAAGTAGGAAAACTTTGAAGGACTTCGAGAGATTACATAGCAGAGGGTTATTGCGCAAGGTCTTCTCCAATATTGTAGTTTTGGGCATCACGTGCATGAGGATTAAATGAAGACTTTCAAACAACGCCCTTAGGTGGAGGCTGAATAACTTTATCTAGGCCTAATCATTTGATATGAATAAGATCGTTTTGAGGTGAATTTGGGGAAGGAGGTTCAACCAACGAAGGTGGTATTTCATCAACTTTCTCTTTCGATGAAGAATAATATTTGGCTCAAGTTGTGATGGAAACTTCGCTCTTCATGGAGTCACTAGTACGCATAAGGACAAAAGACGAGGTAGAAGGCGAGGGTTCATCATGAATGACCAATTCAGCCTGTTGCTGAGAAGTAAATGGTTGTGACAAAATGACAAGTGTAGAAGGATTCTCAGCCCCTTGCAGGAAATTAGTAACCTCAGCGCGTTGTGGACAATATTTCATATAAAGATCATCACCACAAATAAGGCAAGGGTAATGAGGTTTACGTTTATATTTATCATCAGATGGTTGTGTTTTTGGTTTTTCATATTGTTGATTTTTATTTTTGTTCTCCTTATTCTTACCCTTCCCTTTATTTTTATTTTTATTTTGATCTTTATCGGTAGGTGTAGATTGAACTAAATTAACTTCAGAAGTTTTACTGGAAGAAGGAGTAGGAGTATGAGTATTATTTACATTAAAAGTGGTAGACTTGGGATTTCTATGACTGGCGTGTGTAGATTGAGCATCATCATGCAAGGTGCCAATCAAACCATCAAAAACATGAGAAGCTACTCAAGGTGTTGGGGTAGTATTCAGGGAAGGATGAGGAGCATCAGGGATCAAGTTGTAAAGTCTGCTTGTTTGCAAATAAATGAGATCTATATACTGAGCATGACTAATCGCCTGCTATTCAGTGATGACACCTCCCATGGCCACATCATGGGATATGGGACCAATGAATGGTTTGGTAAATGAATTAGCCAATAGTTGATCTAGAAGGGGAACTTTTATTAAGCATCTTCTCCTCCTCCACTCATGTATGTGATCAAAAATATGAGTAGAAGAAGATTGTTTAAAAGAAATAAAAATTTTGGTTCCTATCTCGTATCGAATTGGAAACTGGTAATGTGTTAAGAAGGCCATGGCTAGGGTATTGAAGTCATTAAATAATCCTCATGGTAACTCAATGTACCATTTTGCTGCCGAACCCATGAGAGTTCATTGGAAAACTTGTAATCTTATGGAGTCATCCATCAATGAGATGGATGTACACCAAAGATGGAAAGTCATGATGTGATTATTTGGGTCTTCTCCTGATTGACCATCAAACTTAGAAATATTAGATGGTAACTTGTCCCATATGATAGGCAAATAAGGAGAATCCAAAACAGGATCATTCAAAATCCTAGATAAATCTAGTAAATCCAAAGTGGCTAGAAAAGGAAACTTTTTGTTCACTTAGGGAAACTGGTAGTTTTAAGGAGGAAGTCTCGTAGGTATACCAATAGGACCATAAGTAGTATTTAAATAGTTAGACAGTCCTGACGGATTCGGTTGTGGAGGGTTTTGATTAATATTGGGTATGTTCCCTTAGAAAAGAACATTAGACTGAAAATTTTGACCCCAAGTGGGATTCATAGAACCTAGATACGATTGACCAAGATTACGGGATACAAAATAATTAACTTGAGGATGCTTCTCCCTAGACGGTTGTTGATTCCCTTGGAAAGGAATATTCCAAGGTTCATATTGTAACATAGGTATATTTTGTCCATAAAATGGGTTATGGACTCCAACTTGAGGTTGCCCCGCAAGTTGAGGTTTTCCCCCAATCTTAGGTTGCCCCCCAAATTGAGGTTTCCCCCCAACTTGAGTTTGACCTCCAATGGGAATCTGAAAACCAGAAGTGACAGAATGAATGTTGCCTCCAACGGGATTGGATTCACTAGGGCCAGAATGATTAGATCCTATGAAAAAAGGGGGGGGAGGAACGTAAGGCCCCCCGAAGAGAACCTCGATAAGAGTAAGAACAAACTGACTAGCGATATTATACCCAGGAGGAACAAAATGTCTAGACCCTTCGGATGGATTGTGAGTAGGAATATAAATGGAAGTGTGAAAATCATTATACCCAAGGGGAAGTGACTAATTTTGTCTAAGAGGAAGTGGTGATCGAATAGAATCTTGAGTGATAACCACATTTCTGGTAGAAATAGTCATAGCGTGTGGGACCATATTAGAGTGGGTCATATGGAGAGGAAGAGTCGAGTGAAAACCAACCAATAATTGGTCTGAAACTGTGGTGACATTATTGGTTGTGTCAGTAAAATTATCTAAAGGTATTGTATAGCTAACAAACGTTTTATGCATTTGTGATGCCATGGGTTGTACTAAAGAAGGGGAAGAACTAGGATTAAAAATTCCAGCGGTGTGAGTCAGTGTTCTAAGTGATTCACTATGAAAAAGTGGATTGTCTATTCTAGATCCCGCATTAGGTCCTATAGGTACTTCAGTATAGTCAACAACAACAATTTCTCCCAATGAGTTCATCTGGTGAAAATGTGCATCTTGTCCAATACTCAATATTGGATTTGGGGGAATTCAGAATGCCTCTATATAATCTGAAACAATTCGGAATCCATGTAAAGAGTGTGAACTTCCAACCTTATAAGCTACTTCGTTATTGACTTCTCCCTTAGGAGAGCCTTCTGGTGATTTAGGAAGCAAAGGGAGTTAACCTTCCAAATCTTCTGAGGGTATCCCTTGCATCATACATGAACGACGAAGTTTGATGTTGGTTGAACCAATTAAAGAATGAAATAAATCTATGGCTAACTAGAGAAACAAAAAACATTCATTAATAAAATCTAGAAATCAAACCAAGCAAACAAACCTTCTTATTATAAAGTCACTAGTTGGTGATGAAATCCAACGTCGTGAAATCAAGACAAGAAGGGGCTGGGACGAAGTGGGTGAAAAAGTTATGTTGACGACCTGCCTAACAAACTTACACCTTGGTGCAAGCTCCCATACATAATCATGGGTATACCCTCCAAGGATCCCAAGTGATTCTAGCCAACGTCGATTCCAAGTACCATGAAGACTTTCCCCTTCACAATCACCTCTTGTAAATACCCTAAAGAGATAGGATACTATGGTTACCAACTACAATAATGATGCCTGGGGAAATAGTCGACAATTCGATCCACATGCAAAGGAAGGGTATCTAGCCCGAAATCAACTCGAGAGGATCCCACACATAATCATGGGTATACCTTCAAGTGACCCCCAATAATATGCACAATCTCTACACTAATACCAACAAAGCAGAGTGAGTAACTTTGCTATCCCTAATGCGACCTCATGATTGACCCTTTTGTTAGAAGGGCTTCCCAGGACAAAATGTAGCAATCGTATTTGAAGTCTCCCTATCACAAGATACTATTGTGTGTTTTTATGCTTTGGAGAGTGTGCCTTACAACCTATTCCAAAGAGTTATCCTAGCTAATGTTTGTGAAGAGAATTTCTAGAAAATAAAAGTTATTAATAAATTTTACAATTACATTGTGTTTTAAGAGATGTTGTTTACTCAAAAGGGAGATGGGAATGAAACTGATGATGTTTTGACTTTGAAAAAATAAAATGCAAGAAGATATGTACGTGAAATCTTTCAATTCGATGAAATCTAATTACAGTAGGGAGAGCATATCTCTTTTTGAAGTACAAAAGCTATGAAATACAATGTCTCAATTTTGAATGAGCAAAATTCCAAATAATCATGAACTACAAAATTTTCCAAATTCCTCTCTTAATCAAGTATGTTGAATGCAATAATTTTCTTATGAAATATTACTAAAAATAATAAATGAGTCCAGTTCTTCCTTTCCTAAATCAAATCAGATATGTAATGACAAAGGGAAAGTGTAATCCGAGAAAATTAACACACTCTCAACACAAAAATGAAACAAAAATTTATTTCAATCAACAAACAATCTGGAAAGTGAAATCAATCCAAAACCTCAAATAAATAAAAGACCCTTGTCAAATAAGCACTTATATCAAGATCCAGAGATTATATCCTTACGACAAGAATCAAATGAAAAAATTGCAAAATTTACAAAGAAAGACTTTCAATCACGGAAAACCAATCAAATGTAAGATTTAAACTTAGAAATCAATCAATCACTGGTTAGAAATTAATCCTAGGAAAATGAGGCAAAACTAGGTGAAAAAAGACAAATTGAATCTCTCCAACAAATCCTACAGGAATCGTTGCAGGTTGACAGTGGGGCATAGTGCAACGAGCTAAGGTCGTCGCAGTCTACCAATAGGACAAACTATGATGTCAACACACTCGAATGCACAAGAAGGATTCGATGTCTGAGGGTTGTCATAGAATGTATATATGGTACAGTGAAATTCTCTCTGTAACTAAGGAAAAAATGGGAGAAAGGAAAAAAATCTAAATGAACTTTCAGACCCAGGGAATCCACATGGATCAGCCACAGACTCGGAGAATGAATTCAACCAAAATAAGGTAGGCTAAAATAAAACAAGAAGAAAAAAACCAAAATAAAGTCGTATCCCCAGTATGGTCTCCAATTTTTTTATTGGACTAATAGGTAAGTGTAGACAGAAATAGATCTCCCTAGATCCCATTGGAAACTAGAACAAAACATAATAGAATATAAGACTTTCCCTAAGCTCTAATTATTGAGTTTACTATCTAATGATATATAGACAGCATACCTTTTAAATGTCATTTCATATTTCCATTTCCATCCTATCTCCATTACAATGCCCCAATGATATTGAACCTAAAAGGGAACACAAGCCAACCAAAGTAAAAGAAACACAATATACTCAAAAAGAACTTGTGTGTGTGGTCAAGGAATTATACAATAAAACAAGACTAGTTTTACGGGAAAAAAACATATTGTTGTATCATATTAAATAGAATGTGGAGAATACAACTAAAGAATTGATGTTGCAAGGTCCCCTTTTGATGGCCCTTTTCTCTAACACACACGCCTTTGCTCAAAATCCTTTGAATGAAAAAGATCCACCATGTAGCTTGTAGAACTAAAACAAAGCTCTCAAGAATAATATGAAGTAGAACTCTCCATACAAATCTTAGCCTATTCAAACTTAGCCTTTTCCATCAGACATCCCTCTTTATACAGTTTGAAAGAGAGATGGATGATGATATTAGGATGATCCCACCAAATAAGAGCAGCGAGTAAGATCCAAACCGTTCGGAGGCCACCTCATCTTCTAGAAGATCCCCTTCTAGAACATTCGAGAAGTTCGACTTTTCCTTATATTTTAGCATTATTGCACCCTAGGCATATGGTAGCCTACAAAGATGTCACAATCTAGCTCTAAAGTAGGATGCGATGATCATGAATTTTTGCACCCTAGACATATTGCAACCTGGAACGACCTTCCTTAATAAGGTTTTTGAGAAGGGAAAGAAAATCACTTTTCTCATGGAGAAAGACTCTTTTTTATATTTTTCAGGGAACGTAAACAAATGTTGTCAGTAGATCACTGGGGTGACCAAAATAATTTGTAACAAGCCCAAACACAATTTCAAATTCTAGAAGACCACCTATACCTACTTTGTATATACAACCTTTTGAACATTCATCTCGGGAAATACATGTAGATTAGGTGAAACCAGAGGATAAATACCAAATAATCAAAGAATTACAAGAGAGTTTTAAAGAAGCCAAGCATGTCGTAGCACAATATATTCAATACAATAGAGAGATGAAGAGGAAACTAGATGAAAATACATCTGACATGCAAACATCTTAAGATGCATTAATTTCAAGGAGGCATTCATTTACAAAGTTTCCAGAAGTTTTAAAGGGAAAAGAGGGAAAACAGAGTCCTAAAGTGGCAAATTTAACTTAACCTACATATCTAATGACAAGAGCTTCAACTAAAAGGATGAGTCTAGAATTTAAAATTGTAAATGTGGCTGAGCTCTATGTTCATGACTGCACCATTTTTGTTTTTTTAAGAACCCTTAAAAATACACCAGTTTTGAGTTTTGCAGAAACTGCATGGTACAGAGTTTGTGTAGAGACCTTGGGCTACACAAATTCTACAAACATATTTAATGATGGTAAAAACCAGGAAATTATTGGTTGTTGGCCTAGAAGTCATGAATATCCTCTATATATGTTGCATCTATCATTTGGATAAGTTTTGAAGAAACAAATAGCTACTCTATGGAAAGTGCGCTACACAAATGCTGAAGGATGCATTTACACAACGCATCACACTAGTTCACTATGCAATTGTTGTAGGTACACAGAGGGTTAAAGGACATTGGGAAATTATTGGTTGATGATATAGTAGTTATTTTAAGCCTTCATCAGTGTTCCATCCACCTCCTAAATGAATTTTAATGAAGAAGTCAAACAGACTACGCAAAGTCTATAGGGAACACTACACAAGTTCTGGAAATGATTGTTTTTGTAGTCAACTTCAAGATCATTTCTTGAGAAACTAGAGAGGAGTTTGGAAGAACCCAGAGAGTTTTTTTTCAATAATTACGTTAATAATAGAAAATTATCTTAGTGCTTACACATGTTTCATAGTTTGAGATATTTGAACGAATCTTTACGACCCATTTTCCATATTCTATCATTTAATGTTTTCATGTTTTAGTCATCATCTTTAGGCATGGATCCAAAGAATTTGGAGAAGAATTTTCAAAAACGGGAAGAGGTTTCTTTCAACCATGGATTAATATCCAAAAAAATCTCCTCATTTTGTAAAAATATTGTGATTCGATAGATATGATGTTATCTTTGACCCATATTTTCCAACAAAACGAATTTCCTATTTTTAGCAAGTAGTTTATAAATTGTCTTCTTTTTTATGTAATCAGATCCAAAATCATAGGATACGAGGGTAGTTCAACTTGTCTATATTAGTAAGGGTGTTTATATATATATATATATATATATATATATATATGAGCATATTTAAGGTGAAAAAGCAGGGTGAGTTGGAAGAACTATAGTATTTTTTATCTTCCTTGTAAATTTTTGAATCTGAATGAAATGAAAATGCAGAAGTCCTGAACCTTCATGAAAAAGATTCTAATCATGATTATATGACACTTCTTTTCTTATATTTTTTCATAATTCATCTAGATGGTGCTCTGATTCTGTTATGTGTTTCCTTTTTCCTCTTTCACCCCCTACAACAAATTCAAAACTGAAGGTTTCATCCACCTTATTTAGACTTTGTTCCTCTAAGAGGTTCTATCTACCAGACATTAGTTTAATTCATTTTCAATATTTGACACCATATCCCAATGGTATTTTTTATTTTTCCCAACCAAACCCCATTTTCTACCCTATCCTCATTAATGATCCATCCATTGTACTGATTACATAGCCTATCATTCTTGACTGAGATATAAAGAGAGAGCCCTCCCTCGGTTGGAAGGGATAACTTTCTGTTAAGCCCTAATATTGGCCCATTACCCCTTAATGGGGGAATATTATATTAGTAATGTTATTTTATTTATGTCATCTTTAGGACATTAGTTGTAATTATACCTCCTAGTCTCCTATATATACCAAGGAGACATTTTCATTTTGATTCATCTTGTACTTGAACATTTAAGTGGGGTAAAAGGAGGTTGCACCCTTGAAGAGGCTTATTATTTGAAATTATCTCTTTTTCAAGGAGTTGATTACTTTTTCTGAGGTTTTTCTATGCTATATTGATAATTGGTTCTTAACATATGGCATCAGAGCTAAAGGTCTTGGGGTTTCACTGCTACATCTAATACACCTTGGAATTTTTTCTATAACTTTTTTTCGACAACATTTTAGAAGGAACTTCTTGAAGGATATTTAGTAGAATTATCAAGGTACACTGGGTTCAAAATGTTAATATTATGGTAGCTGCGGGAGGTATTTACCTCTACATGTGAACCTGACGAGAATATAAGACTCTAGGAAGCAAGAGAAACCCTAGTGAATTGGCTAATAACCCTAGAAGCCTTGTCGGCTCAAGACTATAATTTATATTAGGCTATTAGCCTCCAAGAGAAGAAGTTGGCCAGAACTAATAATAATATACTGAACAGACACATACCCAGAAGAAGAAGTCGGCCCCAGTAAACTGGCAGGATTACTATAAATACAGGGCACCATTCTTTCATTTGTCACATCTCAGGACTGCAGTTTTCCTAGTTGGTGCACACTGCAGGTGTAGCTGGTGCACAGGTTTGGAGGAGGGTTGCAGGTGCAGCTGCAACAACAACAAGTTTCAGTATTTGGCTTGGATATCTCTTGTCTAGGGTTTGGACTATATGATCAACTTTTTGTGATGTGCTATCCTTTGGAAGAGATGCGCTACTCTTTGCTTGGCTATCTAGCCTAGGGTTTGCTTTCGGAGGAATTCTCAGGTCAAGGTTAAGGTGCTCGGAGGGAGGCTTCGACCTGTGGTTGGGAGACGAGGGTATCGTCATGGTAAAACGAGCACACAATCCTTTATATTCTGATAGGTTATGGGCCCACACCCCTTCAGTCAGCCTAAAATGCTGGAAGGAAACACAACCGTTAGACGTTAAGCTCGTTGAAAGAATTGTCGCTAGGGTTACTAGCAGGAGCAGCTTCCAAAAGCACTGCAGCTAGGGTTACCAGTAGTAGTAGTTGCAGAAACCCTAAACCTCTTGTTGAGACACCTTAAGTGACGAGATTGACCTAATCTTCGGATAGATCAGTGCGCCATAGCCCAACACATCTTCTGGTACACTCTGAAGGCCAAGACGTGAAGTTTGGATTTCTGGTCAAATCTAGGGTTTGACCAAGACAAGAAAGCCATGACAAAATCTATGAAGTCTAAGAACAAGCTAGAAGGAGCCTCCAACTTCAGAGCATGAAAGACAAGGATTGACCTCATCCTTGCTAAGAATAAAGTGTTGGACATTGTGAAAGGAAAGATCGTGAAGCCAGAGTTCAAAGAAGGAGAAGAGAAGGAACCGCAGAATGTTGCAGCGATGGAGAAGTTCAAAGACATTGAAATCAATGCCATGAGTATCATAGTGGATTCCATAAAAGACCACTTGATACCCTACATCTCCCATCTTAACTCATTGAAGAAGATGTATGATTCCCTAACTAATCTCTTCTTAGTCAGAAACATTGGACAAGTTATGAGTCTGAAGAATGAACTTCGTGACATGAAGATGAATGATGACGATAGCATAACATCCTACTTTGTAAGGATATCCCAACTAAGAGATCAACTACAAGCTATTGAAGAGATCACTTCAGAAAATGAATTGGCGAACATAGTACTCAATGGTCTTCCCAAGACATGGGATGCATTTGCCGCAAGCATGAACACAAGGAAGGAGTACCTGACATTTGAAGAAATTTGGACTTGTTGTGCTCAATAAGAATCAAGGATCAATGAAAAAGAGAAACCTCAAAAGAAGTATGATGATCAAGCCTTCACAGCAAGATTCAAGAACTTCAAGAATAAAAGGAAGTTTGGTTCAAGGAGGAAGCCAAATCAAGAGAAATACATTTCAGAAATACAATGCTTCAACTGTCAGAAGTATGGTCACTACAGAAATGAGTGTCCTGAGCTAAATAAAAGGAAGAAGAAACATGAAACATCGATTTCCGAAGAAAAGGAACTGACAAAGAAGACTAAGCAGGATGAAAGAGATTTCTTCTACTAAAAGGTAACAACACTCTTATTATTTCTGTACATATCTTGCTTGCATCGTCTTTGTACATATCTTGTATATCTATCTCTTAGTAGATAATGTGTTCCAAGAGGAACTATACCTATGGAAGAACAACAAGATAAGAATGAATATCATTAGATAATACATATGAAAGGATGAAATACAAATCATGTGGAAGCTACTACAAGATGAACCAATCCCGAAGAAACTCAGACATCAATAGAAATTGGGAAAGACTTATGATGACAACTAAGACGAAAGCATGGACTCTATTAAGACAAATAAATCCAATTATATATTGCAAAAGACAATAAGGCTGCAGATGGAAGAGTGGACTCTATTATATTGTAGAAGACAACAAGGACAGAGACAGAAGCTAGATGAAGGGAGTAGATTATATACACTCTTACATGAAGCAAGGATTAGGAGGGAGCTAATCCTGTGATCGATTGAAGATGATGAAAATATATATCCATGGTAGCATCCATAGAAAGACAGTATGTGTTCAGCTCAACTGCAGAAGAAGACCTTTCGAAGAGAATCCTTAAAGTATTCCTGGTTGACCATCTAGATCTGTGAAACGATGATGAACGGAAGAAGTGAAATCTCTAGAGCATGGAATCCAGAAGAAACTCCATGAACCCAAAAGCTAAAGAAGAACATGAAGATTCAAGAACAACCAGTCATTACTAGCCTTATATGAACTCACCAAAAGGAAATCAAGCAGGAGAATCATGATGAAGGATAGTGTGTGGAAAACTTATAAATGAAAGTATTGCAAGATCCAGAACCAGAAGTTCTCTCAGATGGAGGGAGAAGACTATGAGGATTGATTGTTCCAGTACACTAGACTTATCTCTATATAAGTCATTATATCATCCGCAAACATCCATGAGCCAGAATTCTACATTAGATGAATGCAAAGAATGTTCTCCAGAAGAAATTGAGTAAAGAGCACATGCAGAGAAGTCTCAAGACTTTGAAGCATACCAGAAATATACTCTTGTATGCAAACAAGAAGAAGACAACTTGGAGAAGAACCTCGAGTGCACAGTAGAAGTGTGGCGAAGATTTACTATAACATCAATATGACTACTCAGAAGATCAGATCTCATGATGATAGAAGAAGTACCACATGGATATGTTCTAGTTCTCCAACTATGATATACTCTATTGTTCACATCTACAAGAAGCCTTCACAGTGTTCCAGACTACAGTACAAGCATTAAACTACCCATGATGAAGTCCAGAAAGAAGAAAATGTTTTCTCCAATACATATCTCCACAGATGAGCAGATAAGCATACATTTTGGTAAAGCCTCTATCCAAGATGAAAGGACATGCATACTCAAGCTAGAGCTCATGGAAATAACTCTATTAACCATAAGGGAAGGCTCTCCAAGACAGAAGAAGGTACATAAACATTTATTTTTGTGATTGAAATAACTCTCCGGTTAGGAGGGAGCATTTATCTTTGTAATAGTCCATATTGGACAGATGCTTTCCTGTTCAGAAAGTGGATTGATATTTTTGATGGACAGTGGCTTCCCATTGTAGTTAACATGGGAGGCAGACTGATTGTTGATGTATCATAGACAACGACTTCCCATTTATGGGGAGTGGTCTAGGACAATCATTCTTCTTGGCAGTCACTCTGAGTAGTGGTCAAGTAGAATGGTCCGCCTCGCCGGGTAGTCATTCTTTCGATGTTCACAGTTGCGAGCAGTTTCAAAGAATCTTCCATTTGGAGGTTGATGCAGGACATACATTCCTTGAGGGCAGACTCATTCTTTCCAGGATACACTTTGTTTAGTGTTGGAGGAATGGCCCAGGGTGGGGAATGGTCCGGATAGTTACTCCTCGAGGGCAGACTCATTTGCTCCAGGCTACACCTTGTTTGGTGTTGGAGGAATGGCCCAGGGTGGGGAGTAGTCCAGGCTCAGCAATCAGGGACAATTATTNCTCATTCTTTCCAGGATACACTTTGTTTAGTGTTGGAGGAATGGCCCAGAGTGGGGAATGGTCTGGATAGTTACTCCTCGAGGGCAGACTCATTTGCTCCAGGCTACACCTTGTTTGGTGTTGGAGGAATGGCCCAGGGTGGGGAGTAGTCCAGGCTCAGCAATCAGGGACAATTATTCCTCGAGGGCAGACTCATTCTCTCCAGGCTACACCTTGTTTGGTGTCGTAGGAATGGCCCAGGGTGGGGAATAGTCCAGGACAGTCATTCCTTAGGGAAGACTCATTCTCTCCAGGTTACACTTTGTTTAGTTCAGAGGAATGGCCCAGGGTAAGGAATGGTCCAAGCATTTCTCGAGGATAGACTCATTCTCTCCAGGTTACACTTTTTTTAGTGTCAAAAGAATGGCCCAGGGTGGGAAATGGTCTAGGTTCAGAAATCAGAAACAATCCTTCTTCCTTGGTTGAGAATAATGGGGTAGATAGCCTATTATTGATATTCTATGTTGAGGGAAAATATTCTTTCAGATCTCACAGATGTGAGTGAAAGATTGGCACAGTTGACTATTGTTGATATTATATACTGAGGGCAGACACTCTTTCAGATCTCATAGACGTGAGTGAAAGATTGGCCCATATGTTTCAGTTTTTATCATAACATTGTTTCTATGCAGATGAAGACTATTGTGGTGGCAGACATTCTTTCAGATCTCATAGACGTGAGTGAAAGATTGGCCCAGATGATACAATTTTTATCATAACATTGTTTCTATGTAGGATGCTCTCAAATGTTTGTTATGAAGACTATATGACAGTAGATGAGAAATACTGTGGTGAATATGTTTCACTATTGCTGATCAAGTACTTGTGTGTTACTTGATGTGGTAGTTAACCACTGGATTGTAGTTGTGTACTATGGGAATAGACACAGGTGTGTTCTATAAATTGATATTGTACCAGTTTTCATAGGAGATTATCTAGTCAGATAATAATGACAGGTGCTCGTGGTGCTACTAGATGTATGGTCTGTTGTGCTCAAGACCATTCTATTGTTGCACTAATTGCCTTGAAGACTATCAGTAGTTTATTGGAGATGATGATCATTCAGGTGAATGATGAACAGAGATTTTCTAGATGGAAAATAGTTCAACGCTTTTACTCCACTTGTATCACTCTATGGTGAGAGTGACTTATTCAACATCATATTACTCAGATGAAGTATGGTTACGAAAGATGATGCAGCTGATAGTAATGGTGATGCTCATGGTCTAGTCATGAAATATTCTAGATGACTATATTGATGCTACCGGGTAAATGGTATGTTTTGTGCTCAAGTCCATTACCTGTAAATACCTCTCTAGATAGGAGGGAGTGTTAATATTATGGTAGTTGCGGGAGGTATTTACCTCTACATGAACCTGACGAGAATAGAAGACTCCGGGAAGCAAAAGAAACCCTAATGAATTGGCTAATAAGCCTAGAAGCCTTGTCGGCTCAAGAATATAATTTGTATTAGGCTATTAGCCTCCAAGAGAAGAAGTTGGCCAGAACTAATAATAATATACTGAACAGACACATACCCAGAAGAATAAGTCGGCCCTAGTAAACTGGCAGGATTACTATAAATACAGGGCGCCAGTCTTTCATTTGTCACATCTCAGGACTACAGTTTTCCCAGTTGGTGCGCACTGCAGGTGTAGTTGGTGCCTAGGTTTGGAGGAGGGTTGCAGGTGCAGCTGCAGCAACAACAAGTTTCAGTATTTGGCTTGGATATCTCTTGGCTAGGGTTTGGACTATCTGATCATCTTTTTGTGATGTGCTATCCTTGGGGAGAGATGCGCTACTCTTTGTTTGGCTATCTAGCCTAGGGTTTGCTTCCGGAGGAATTCTCAGGTCAAGGTTAAGGTGCTCGGAGGGAGGCTTCGGCCTGTGGTTGGGAGACGAGGGTATTGTCGTGGTAAAACGAGCACACAATCCTTTATATTCTAACACAAAATTCATCTCCTGAGGCCTTACAATTTCAGAGATATATTCTGTACAATATAGGGATCTGGAATCATCCTGAACTAAGTCATTGCAAAATTTTCTCTATAAAATATTTTCTGTAACGTTTCAGACCCTGCAATTCAGAGCATATTTACAGAAATTAGTAAGTTATGTTTGGTAAAAATTTCATCTTCCGGGTCATCTTAAATTTGTAGATACACCTTGCGTAAGATAGGGTATCTGACTAGTCCTATTGACTAGTCTCAAGAAGGTATTCCTGGTAAAACAATAATAACGTCTTCCTAGAGTATCCAAATTGAGTGGGACTAGTTTCATTGGATCGTGGACAAGTTTTAGTATTTCTGGTGTGAGTTTCATAATTTTATATCAATTATTTTGTGCGGGACATGCTATACAAGTGAGATCTCCTGGAAAGGAAAAAAATCGTCAAGTTGTGGGGACATTACCATAGATTCCCCTTGTAACATCCAATTTTGATAATACCTATGGAATTATAGAGAAGAAATATCATAGAACTACATAAAAGAAAGTTTCATACCTAGAAGGGCCGAAACTTGGGAGATACAATAGAAAAAATAGTGTCTAGCAGAACCACCTCAAAATCAAGGTTCAAAAGTGATACTTTGCCAACATGCCACCCAAAAAGGGAACTTCTACACCAAACAAGCCTCCAGAAAATCCTACTTGGACTATTGATGAAGGTGAAGAAATGTGTATGGACATAAATGATTTACAAAAGAAGATAGTAACAAAAGATGAACTACAAGAGATGATGGAGGGTTTAAAAGGGGAGATCATGGAAGTATTGAAAAATTTTGTAACAGACAAGACACCTGAAAGTGAAAATGCATCCCATGAAATTCATGTTGAGGACACAAGGAAGGTGAATCAAGAATGGAGAAACTCCAACTTTGGTTTAAAGACCAACCACATTCCTAAGATTGATATGAGGAAGTTTGATGACAAGGACCCAATCACATGGATACTTCAGATGGAGCAATTCTTTTATCTCCATAATGTGCCACATACACAAAAGGTACAAATTGCTTATTTATATTTAGAACCTAATCAATTTGTATGGTATTTATGGCTTTGTTCTCGCAAATCAATTGTCACTTGGACAATTTTCATGGAAGAAATGATAGCACACTATGAGGATACAAGGAGCAATACCTTCTTTAGCCAATTGATAAATCTCAAGCAAAAGGGTTCAGTTACCGAGCACATTGAGAATTTCCAAAGATTGAATATAAAGGTATCGATATTCCAGATGAGCACTTGATTGATGTATTCATAGGAACTTTAAATTATAACATTGAAAATGAGGTTCACCTTTGGGAACCCAAATCATTGGAGAATGCATTTAAGGTGGCAAGAAATGTTGAAAGTAAAAATATGGCTATGGCTACTAGAAGGACCAATCCTAACATCTATAGAGAGAACAATGCTCCTTCTTCTAAAACACATCAGCCTACAAGGTTAACACCTCAACAATTGGAGGAAAGAAAGGAAAAAGTGTTATGCTTTAATTGTGACAGCAAGTACAGTAAGGGACATAAGTGTGGTGAGAAGAAATTATTCTACATAGATTGTGAAGAGGAAGAAGAAAAATAACAAGAACCATCTCAAGATGAAAACGTAGAAGTAATTTCATCTTAAGAGTTGACTCCCACAATATTGTGTAATGCATTGGCTGGAATTAGCACTCCTCAAACCCTTAAGATCGAAGGATACATCAAAAAGAAAAAGGTAATAGTCCTAATGATTCTGGAAGTACTCATAGTTTCATTCATTATATATTAGCCAGATATCTCAATTGCTTTGTATATCTAGCGCCAGAGTTTCAAGTAATGTTTGCAGATGGAGGAACTATCAATTTCTTAAGAAAATGTAATAAGATCAATCTTACTATGGGGGAATATGTAATGAATAGTCCAATGATTTCTATACCCATGGGTGGTGCAGATGTTGTACTAGGAATCCAATGGTTACAATCATTAGGAACAATGGCCTTTAATTTTCAAGAACTTTTCATGAAATTTTCATTGGAAGGAAAAGAAATTGAGTTAAGAGGTATCACAGGGAAACTCGGTAAGGTGATAAGCTCTAACGGCATGACAAAATTATTGAAAAATGGGCATCAAGGCATTATTGCACAACTATGCTCAATAGATGTTAAAACATCTAAGCCGTCTATTCCTCAAGATATCCAAGGGATCATTGATAAGCATTCCAAAGTATTTGAATATATTCCCAAAGGTCTTCCACCCACTCAAAATCATGATCATGAAATTCACCTAATTCTTGAAAGTATTCCTGCTAACATCAGGCCATACAGACACCCTTATGCCCAGAAGAGTGAAATTGAGCACATGGTTGAAGAAATGTTAGAGGCTGGCATTATTAGACCTAGCCAAAGTTCTTACTCTGCATCAGTGGTAATGGTATTCAGGAATGATAACTCATGGCGTATGTGTCCAGATTATAGAGAGATCAATAATATCACTATTAAAGATAAGTTTCCCATTCACATCATTGATGAATTGTTAGATGAACTACATGGAGCAATCTATTTCACAAAATTAAATCTTTATTCAGGGTATCATCAGATCAGAATGAAGGAAGAAGATATCCAAAAAACAACATTCCAAACTCATGAAGGCCATTATGAATTTTGGTTATGACTTTTGGCCTTACAAATGCACCTTCCACGTTCCAAGGGTTGATGAATTCCATTTTCAAGCCCTTCCTTCGAAAATTTGTGTTAGTATTTTTTGATGATATACTAATCTATAGCAAGTCTTGGGAGGATCACGTGCGACATGTTGACAAGGTGCTACAACTACTAAAGGAGTAACAACTATATGCCAAACCATCCAAATGTTTCTTTGGAGTAAAGGAGGTAGAGTATTCGGGTCATAGTGTATCTCATGAAGGTGTCAAGGTAGACCCTAACAATATTAAGGCCATGATGGACTGACCGATTCCCAAAACATTGAAGAATCTTGGAGGATTTTTGGGTTTGTTTGTTTGGAACTATGGAAGAATAGCAACACCTCTAATGGCATTAACTAAGAAGGTTGCATTTTCATGGACTCTAGAGGCAACTAAATCTTTTGAACAACTTAAAGAGGTGATGTGTAAAGCTCCTGTCTTGACCACTCCAGACTTCACAAAAACCTTTAATGTGGAATGTGATGCCTCGAGAAATGGAATTGGTGTTGTCCTAATGCAAGAAGGAAGGCCCCTGGCTTTTGAATGTCGACCACTCAAGGGAAAGGACTTACACAAACCCATTTATGAGAAGGAAATGATGCCAATACTACATGCATTGAAGAAATGGCATCCTTACCTAATAGGTAGCCACTTCAAGGTCAAAACAAATCATGATAGTCTTAAATACTTCTTGGAACAAAGACAATCTTCAAAAGAATAACAAAATTAGGTAACCAAGATATTGGGTTATGATTTTGGAATCCGCTATAAAAATGGGTAGCAAAATATTGTGGCAGATGCACTCTCAAGAAAGGATGAATATTTTGAGGCTTTTCTCTATGCTATCTCGATCATCTAACCTGATTGGATAATAGAAGCAAGGGATGAATGGAAGAATGATGAAAAAGTGTAGACTCTCATTCAAAGGTTGCACCAGGATTCCAGTGTATCAGATACATTTACATGGAAAAATGATTCAATATGGTACAAAGATCACTTATATTTATGTAAGAACTCCCAACTCAAACAAAAGGTACTATTGTAATTGCACACCTCTCAAGTAGGAGGGCACTCGGGATTTTTGAAAACCTACCATAGAGTCAAGAAGGGTTTTTTGTGGGATGGCCTTAAAACTAATGTTCAAAGGTTTGTGGCAGAATGTTTGGTTTTCCAACAAAATATGGTGGAAACAATTAAGACCCCAGGTCTTTTACAACCATTATCCATTCCAAGTCAGTGTTGGGAGGAGGTTTCCATAGATTTCATCACAAGGTTACCAAAGTCTAAAGGAAAGAGTGTAATCATGGTGAGTGTTGATAGACTGACCAAGTACGCACACTTTTGTGCACTCTCTCATCCCTCCAAAGCTAGTACAGTTG
This sequence comes from Picea mariana, assembly GCA_032191745.1. Classification (NCBI taxonomy): domain Eukaryota; kingdom Viridiplantae; phylum Streptophyta; class Pinopsida; order Pinales; family Pinaceae; genus Picea; species Picea mariana. Next base: position 30,437 of record JASDQU010010133.1, on the reverse strand, counting down.
CCACTGCATTCATGGAGACAGTTCAAAAGATACATGGCAGCCCAAAGATTATTGTAAGTGACATAGATCCCATCTTCACTAGACATTTTTGGACAGAATTATTTTCTTGTTTGAGGATTCAATTCGCTCATAGCTCATCCTATCATCCTCAATCTGGTGGAAAAAATGAGATAGTGAACAGATGTCTAGAAGGCTACCTTCGTTGCTTTGTCTCTGATAAACAAATGCAATGGTTCAAATGGTTACCCTTGGAAAAATGGTGGTATAACAATTCCTTTCATACTGCAACCAAAATGACACCATTTATGGCACTTTATGGATACCACCCTCCTTCCATCACTTCTTCTATAAAAGAAAAATCTAAGGTTCAAGCAGTGGAAGATCACATCGAGAATCAACAACAAGTTCTCCAAATCTTAAAGAACAACCTAATCATGGCACGAAATCGCATGAAACAACAAGCAGATCAACATTGTAGTGAGAGAAGTTTTGAAGTAGGGGATTGGGTGTTNAAAATGGTGGTATAACAATTCCTTTCATACTGCAACCAAAATGACACCATTTATGGCACTTTATGGATACCACCCTCCTTCCATCACTTCTTCTATAAAAGAAAAATCTAAGGTTCAAGCAGTGGAAGATCACATCGAGAATCAACAACAAGTTCTCCAAATCTTAAACAACAACCTAATCATGGCACGAAATCGCATGAAACAACAAGCAGATCAACATTGTAGTGAAAGAAGTTTTGAAGTAGGGGATTGGGTGTTTTTAAGACTACAACCATACAAACAGATGTCCCTCAAGCAAGCCAAGAAGGATAATAAATTATCACCAAAGTACTATGGACCTTATAAGGTGTTGCAAAACAATGGTACTATGGCATACAAATTGGAGTTGCCTGCATCTTCACAAGTACACCCAGTTTTTCATGTTTCATGCTTAAAAAAGGTTATAGGCAACCAGATCCTAGTTCAAAATATATTGCCAGAACTTGATGAGGAAGGAAAAATCATATTGGAGCATGAAGACATCACTGACACAAGAATTCGCCTACTGAGGAATATATCCATTTTAGAGTATGTCATTAAATGGAGGAAACTACCGGCTGAAGATTCCACTTGGGAAGATGAGCCTTTTATACAGAAGCATCCAAAGTTACTCAAGCATTGTGGAAAACACTTCTCTCGAGGGGAGGGGCATGTTAAGCCCTAATATTGGCTCATTACCCCTTAATGGGGGTATATTATATTAGTAATGCTATTTTATTTATGTCAGCTTTAGGCCATTAGTTGTAATTATACATCCTAGTCTCCTATATATACCAAGGAGACATTTTCATCTTGAATCATCTTGTACTTGAACATTTAAGTGGGGTAAAAGGAGGTTGCCCCCTCGAAGAGGCTTATTATCTGAAATTATCTCTTTTTCAAGGAGTTGAGTACTTTTTCTGAGGTTTTTCTATGCTATATTGATAATTGGTTCTTAACACTTTCAACCTATAAGTTGGTTTGTGGTTACCTCTGTGACTTGCCTCTACAACTAGAGAAATTTACAGAGTATTGACACTCTTAAATGAACAAGATCACCAAAATGTCATGTCTCCTAGAATCCTACACAAATAGATTATGTTTTTATGGAAAAATATTAGAAAAACTTATAAAATTCAACAAATAGCATGAACTAACTCTTATAGAGGAAAAACCAATGTGAATAGAGAAAAAAAATAACCATTTCAAGTGGTTATCAATGATAAATAGTGGAACACCATATCTCATTTTCACCTGTTGTTTTTACCTTTTGGAAATTTCCCTCTATTGGAGTAAATCTTCAAGTGTCGATTTTGACATATTTAGGCCACCATTTCACATTATGTATTAGCCAGATTAGTCTTCTCTCCATTTTCTTTCATTGGCTTTCATTTATCTTTCATTTTTCCCAAGTCTTATATTGAGATAATTCAGGGCATGTTTAGCTCCCTAGGGTATCAATGCTCCCCCATCACATCATGCAGAGCATTTATCCTTGATTTCAACAATATGTCTTGAACGTTTGGGGGGAATTCAAGCCCTCTAACCCATTTTCAGGGAACATTAAGCGTAAAACCAAAACAAATTTAGTGTGTAGACCCTAAAAAAGGAACATTTTTGTCTTAAAACTTTGGCTAATGATTTTTGTCATGATTTTCAGGATAATTTTTGACAAAATGATAGAGTGGAAAGAGTGTGAGAATGAAACTAATAATTTATCTACTTTTCGCAATCTCCATACCATAGTAGCACTTACAAATTTTGATTTTCTAAAAAATTTCAAGACCCAAAGTATAAGGAAGGAAGTGCTTCTTCTTGAATGCTTGATACGAATGTGGGATGTACCTGAGCAATTTTTTCATCTGGGTCCTCATTCTCTTTATATAGAGATAGAGGATATATATTTCTTGATAAGGCTCTCTAATCGGGGAGCACCTATCACCTTGTATGGGCATTGGGGTATCGATATGACATCTAATGCTTACATTACATAGTTTTGCAGGGCAAGGTCTCATAAACAAGGTGGGAATATTGCAATAAAAGATGTCACAGATATTGCATTATTCACCATATTGTTTACGATTAAAAAGTTAGATAGAAATACAAGTCCTAAAAATCACAAATGGCATATGGGATCAAATTTCTTCAGCCAAAAGTATTCAACTGGTGTGCAGTTTTCTTGGTGAATGTGAAAGATGGGATCAAGAGATGTAGGACAGGAAATAAAAAATAGTTTGGGTATCGATATTTTCTTCTTTCATTTTGATTAGAGTGAGTACCTTTAAAGAAGCCAATTGAGATGCCAATACAACTGTTGGTGTGGGCGTGGATAGTTTCAATACCCCAGGTTCAAGGTAATTAGTCCAACAAAACTCTATAGATACCAGCCCTTTTAGCATCACATGCAAGCAGGCAAAGTCTCACCCGAGGTATCCTTATGGGGACTGTAGGAACCAAGATACTGCAATGGTGAGGGAAACAAGGGAGACATGCTATGTCATACCTACAAGATTCTTTCATGAACTTCATCCTAGTTAACCTCTCCTTGTTACTTAATTCTATATGCATATTAGTCCATATTCATGTTACTTAGTCATTAAACATACAATTAATTCTACTACACAATAATCTATCAACAATATCAACAAAGATAAACACTCATTCATATTAAATTCAACATTTATCACAATGCAAACATGATTAATCATTCAACAACACAATTAGACATGAAGTTACCATGGTTCACCCTCTCCTGGGCTATGTCCCCAAAATATTTTCTTCTTTATTATATTTATGGAATTATGCTTGTAATCTACGCTAAAATGGATGTTCAATACACAAAATACTCTTCTTACATTGGTATCTTTTGTATTCCCACAATATCCTACAACAACAACCACTACTAAGAATCCTCTCAGAGGTTCTTGAATATATCCTCCTCCACTTCGTAGGTCTTTTACATCCTTTATCACTTTTCTTCATTTTTTTTTTTTCATCTCATAATGAGTTGTCTACCACTCATGCTCGATTGGTGAAAATTCATTATGATCTAGATACAACTCATTCCTGACTAACTTTCTTGGATTTTGTGCTAGCTTTTCTTTCTTGTTCCCCATATTCTCCTCTTTCTTATATCTTCTTTCTTGATCCTCTTGATCTTATTTCTATTAGTGGTACTGCACTATCTTCCTATACCTCATCTCTTTTCATTTTTCTTGTCCCAAAAATTCCTTCCCAACAAGCTGCCAACACTCACCTATATCTCATCTTGAGCCACTTAGGCCTATTGTGTTGCATTCATCCACACCTCAGTGAATTTTTGGAGACTGTATGTTATCACTGAAATTTCATCCGCAACATCAAATGAAAATGGTTACAAGAATACAACGTCTCCAAACACATATTAGTTCACTTGCAACACCAAAAAACGTTTCCAAGAGGCAATAGATATACAAAATGGTCAAACAATTGACATGCACTAAAACAATAAAGGAACTATGTGCATAGTGTGTGGGCCAAAGAATCCCATAGAGAGCACATGTTCCATATGCATGACTGTGTATGATAAAATCCGTGCACCCCTGTGAACGACACATTTATGGTTCTTGTCAACCCCTCACCCACTTCTGTACCATCTCTCAACTTTATTTGACCCTCAAATCTGAGCTGAATGTGAATGGGGAGTTGCTCAAAGACTTAACGGTGCCCTAAAGGGCCCCTTTTCCACACTAAGAACCAGTTGGATATTGCCTCAAATACATGGTATAAAAGGAGGCCATAGGTGCACTAAGAATTAAAGAAACTCGTTGTATTTTTATGCTGCCTCTATTCTCCTTCAAGAAACCTCTTTTATTCTTGGAGCATACTAGCATCATCTTTATAAGCTATTTGTCTCACCTCTTGAGGGAATACGCTTAGATTTCTTCACTATTTTCTTTCTAGTTTACCACTTGTAAGAGGACCTCTCACATAGGGGACTCAAGAGGCCTCCCAAGGAGGAAGATGGGATCCATAAGTCATCCTTTATCTACAGTGTTTTCCCACTAATATAGTTATCCATTGGTGGCATGATTATTGGTCATTTGTTTGATTGATTTTGGTTCTAATTTCCTCATGCATTTTAGTTTTATTTCTTTAGTTGTTTCTAGCTTAGTTGTTTTTTTATTTCATGTGATTGAATAGTTTGATTGATACACTAACCTCTTTCCTCTCTAGCAAACCCAACTAGACTTGAAAGTGCCCTTCTTTTGCTCATTCAAGTGATGAAAAAGACACAACACTGCCATTTTTTTTTGTATTATTGCTGTGATTTTGGCTTCCCTGTCCAAAATATTCTCCATTGTTTGTGTGGTTACTATAAAAAAATATTGTTCAGTGTCTCATGCTACTAATTTTGTGGTACTTTGTGTGGTGGCTAATTCTTATATCACCATGATGGATTTGTCTTGCAGTGGTTTCTACTTCTGTATTTCCTTCCTCTATTCTTTCTTCATTTGTTCCATTTGCTTGTATAGTTTCCTGTTAGACAATATCCATGACATTATTTCTTCGTGGGCCAACTTGTTCACATGTTTAATGGCCTACTACACTTCCTCCTGTTTACTCCTTGTACTATTTCCCAATGACTGTAGTTTTGGATTGGTGGTAAATAATGTCCAAATTCATGTTCATGCATCACACATATTTATACATTCTTGTTCCTAGATTTTGATCTTTGCTAGAACTATCTACGCAGTCTGCTCCCTTTCTTTTGTTTCTTCTGGTGGTTTCCATGGTGTTGCACACACTTCCAAATCTGTGATGTTCATGCGAAGGCATTTGATAGCATCAATAATATTTACTATTTGTTCCTATACCAATGCCTCTACCACCATCGGTATGTCTGGGACCTCCTTGTCTATTTTTTGGAGTGTTGCGTGCACTTTTTGTACCATATGTTCAAAATCCTCCTTCTCCTTCAGTTCTTTGGTGGTCTTTCCTTCCACTTCACTCTTTTATATCTTGGATTTCTCTGTATGTCCTTTGGCTTGAATATTCTTCTATTTTTCAAGTTTCACTTGTTTTTCTACTGCCCACGTTTTCTAGAGTGCGATGGTGTATTGTTTATGCAGTTCTGCCTTCTTGAATTCTACTTTTTACAATTCATTGGATGTGGTATCTAGCTGGAACTGTATTTCCTGGTTGATCTCGGTGTGAAAACCCTATAATAATTCCATTGTCATCAGGGAGACGACTAAGTCTGGATGACTTAATTCTTGCAACTTCTCCAGAAATTCAGGGTTTCGTAACTCGACTCTTTGTAATGATATCTTGAGTACTCTACACTCTGTTGTCATCTACGTTTATTCTCTATTTGGTGATTATGATTATATGTCTCCTTGGGATGTGTCTAATCCTTGTGTAGGTGCCAATTGAACTGTCTCGAATAATTGTTGTGTCAAGAATTAGTCATGCACCTTCGTTCGTAGTGATTATTTTTTCTTTGTTGTCTCTTCGAGGAATTCTTCAATGGAATCCCTAAGTAGGTATACAATTATTCCCATGTTGTCATATGTTAGTGCATAGATGACTTGTGTATTTTGATCCTTTTTCTTCTTCCATGCAACTGACCCTATTCTCTGGTCTTGTTATTTCCTTCTTTTTTGAGGTAAGAGTTATGGAGGTGGATTTTTTGGCCCTGTATTTGGTGCTTCCTCCATTCCATTACCTCGATCGATGTCCTCTATGCCATTTCAGCAGGGTTTTTTTCTACATCTGTGTGTTGTGCGTCTTTAGTGTCCCTTTATTGTGTCGTCACATCCTCTTATGTTGCTACCTTATATTTTGGTTCTTCATACCACATAAGTAGTTGGATGTCTTCTTTGGTTATCCTTTATTTCATTTGGACCAACTCCTCCCTTGGATCCTTCTTAGATTTTATTTACATATGGTTCCTATCTATGCAAAATTTTGCAACTAGGTTGTATTCCTCCACTAGTTATGGAGACATGCACGGTGCATTATGGATGCTCTATCAAATTCTTTTGATTGTTGAGAACCATAAGTCCTAGTATTTTGTTGCTACACACGACTTCCCCCTCATCCCTAATAACCACGTGCACTCTATCTCTACTCATTCTATGAAGAAAATCAAGATCAATAGCCAGGGGTAGTGAAACTCCATCCTCTTATCTTGGGATTCAATGCAGTCCAACAGGAACTGGTTCAATAAGAAATGAGACCAAATCATTATAGTTCCTTCTACACATTTCTCTCCGACAACTACTATCGATGCTGGGACTTGAACCTTCTTTTATTTACATATCAATTTGCATGCTAGAATATGTGTGTATATTCAAATTTTAGTTTCGCATATAGTTGAAACATCCAGTTTCTACACCCCTCTAACTGTGAAAAAATTCACTCGTGTTACCTCTGATTGTTCTCTTTTTGTCTTCTTATTTGAGAAGAATCTGACAGGGTATTTCCCCTAGGTGGGCAGTCCAGTAATTCATGTTATTAGGTTTGTATCAATCAAAAATTGCCTATCCAGCAACATGTGCCCCCTATCTATGAAATAAAGTAGGAGTTTGATACAATCATTAATGAAATTGATGGCGCAAAACCCGTTCCCTCCAAAGGGTTTCTCGACCTCTTGGTTTTGGATTGTTTAAAATACTGACTCAAAGTAACTCTTTAGGTCCCTTTTTTCTCCTTTTGACTAAGATTATGACCGTGGATCAACCACTTCGCAACTCAGGCTTCGGGGATATCCCAATCTCTTCCTTCTCTTCTTCCCGAAATGAGCTACTTTGAATTTCGCCACACGTCTCCTCAAATCTTTTGGCCCCACTATGGTTCGGGTTTTGTGACTTTTTGAAACTTTAGGTTTCTCACTCGTGAACCTCCAGAGTTCTGATTCTCGAATTCCTTAATCCATTTTCACGTGTCTCCTTTGCAATCAACGAGTGAAATCCGTTCTGGACTTCAAAATTCACGACTTCACTTTAATCAAGCCTTCAAAGTTTTCGAACTCTAAAGTGTTGAAACACTTCTTGACTGTCCTCCATTTAGCTTTCCCAGATCTGATGGTATGGAATTGTTTCTCTCCCTCCAAAAAAAATCTCATCCACAGATTTCAGTGAATACTCTGGGGACTTCTCTCCTTGAGCAATTTCCACTGCTCTACCTCCTAATCTTTACTTCCTCAATTTCCCTTGGTTCCTCTAAACACCTCCTTCAACACTTGGTCAAAATATTGATCTGTGCACACCTTGTAACAAATTTTCATCCACAACTTAACTTCTCCTTATGGATGGCTTCACATTCTTTGTGACTGTTCTCCAACCGATTTTGTCTCTCATGACTGGAATCATGCTACCTCTCCTGATCTTTCGATTCTAAAAACTCTATCATGCACTCCTTGAGTACATCGATGCACTCCTTGCATATATAAGTTTCGTTATCTCTTCTAAGATTTCGAGTCAAGATAGACTCAGTCACGCACTCCTTGAAGACACTATCAACACATTGCACTCACTCAATGAAAAGAAATAATTGAAGCTTAACTACTCTTCATATTGGCTCATAGATTCAACAATGAAAATGGAGTGATGGATTCAAGAACAAGAAATAACAGAGAATTGAAAAATGACATAAAGTCTACCATTCACTCATTCAAATAGACACAAAAACCACACACCTTTAGGACAATATTCCTCTGTTATATTCATCAACTAAAAATTACATACATTCATACCATGTTCTTCACTACTCCTTAACACATACACTATGAATTGACTATCTTCTTTCAGCAACCTTCAAACAACAACCACTACTAGGCAATATTACAAAGCTTTATACAAAAGGGGTTCTCTTTGATCCTTTCCCTCCAACTACTCTATGATATCTTATTAAAATTAAATTTTATCAACTACTTAACATCTATTACAGTAAATATTGAGTCCAAAAAATAAGAGTGCAAGATCCAGATCTGTACTGTAATCCGTCTCATAAAACAAAATACATTCCCCACCGATCTTACGTGATGGTTGATCCTCCAATTATTAAAGATGTTCATAACTCAAAAAAATATTTTTCAAATATTACATTAATACACTGATCTCTTGAAATTCAAAACATTTCAAAATACGCACTAGTGCACCCAACTATCTTCCACGGTTTTTCTTTGCTGGCGATGCTCCTGCATCAGTTGATATGATTGAAGTGTGGGATGTTGTACGAGTAAAGGAGACTTGATAGTTCCAATACTTTGGCCCAGATCTTGACCACTGGTACACTCTATTGTGTGAGTGGGTCTATTTTTAGTTCCAAGTATTCATGAGGCACAAGTTCAGGGAACTTCACCACATTTTTAATGTCTTGTTTGACATATTTTAGCTAAGGCACTCTCCCCAACATATTTTCATCGCTAATAACTACCTCTAGAATTTCTAGGTTCACCATCACATATTCTGGATTCTTCTGTAGTGTGACTAGGGGGGTGTCATCCTTCCTTGGAAATATGTAGCCACAAGGGAACATTGGATCCGATGAGGATGCACCCAAGGTTTCCTCAATCTATGGTTTGGTTGTGACCACTCTGGTGTGACTCTTTCTCGGTACCATTTCTTCTACTCATGCAGCTTTGGGTTGCACCATATCTATCGTTAACTCGGATATGGAAGTTGTCAACACTATGTATATTTCTCTAGATATGTTCTCTCATTTCTTCTTATAACTTATAAGTAACAATAGCCCATGTTTGGAAAGCTTGATTCATTTTATGCTATGTTTTCTAGTTGTGAACTAATCTTTGCTCCTTCCCTCCTATCTCCTCCACCCATAGTGTGATAGGTGCTTGCATTAATGGAATTTTATCTCCAAATCCACTAGTATATTTTTTTCGTGTACACTTAGTCATGTGTATTGGCACAATTTTTCTTTTACTCCATGTCTTTATGATTCCTTTATGATGGGGCCTTCTGTTGTTATAACTGTTGTTTTTATGATTTGTCTTTATCCTCCCTTGATTTTTGTTTCATTCTTTTCCATACTTGAAAACTATCTCATCGTGTGGGATGGTGGAATTAATATTGTATACTTGATCATTTTTACGTCGGGTTTCCCTGGTTGGAATAGTTTCCCCTACCTGCATTGTTTCCATTGCCATTCTATATCTATGCATTTATTTATTTTTGCATGGATATTTCTATTACGCATCTTGTTGTCCGTATTGATATATTTTTATCTGACTGTCATTCACCCTGCCTTTCATTGCTACTATATTAAGTGTTTCCAATTTTGCAACACCTTCCTCTGTCACCTCATGGATCACATATGGTCCTAACTAGTACATGTTGAAATTTCATGGGTGTTGCCTAAAGTCTCTATCATATAGCAGTACCAAGTCACCTAATTGGAATGTTTTTGACTTAATGTATATTTCATGCTATGATTTATTCACTTCCTATTTCACTTGTTAATGGAACCCTGTGGAAAATCTATCCTCCTCAAGTTGTACTAGTTATGATAGTCATTCCTATATTTCCCCTGAATATGACAAATCTATGATAGATGCGACGTGAATGATTAATACAATAAATTCCATCCGCATTACTTCCTCTGATATGTATACCAACATGAACGGTGTTTAACCTATTAACTTCTTGTTGGTTATCCTGTATGTCGATAATACCATAGGGATTCCTAAGTCCCAGTCATCTCTTCTCATCTTGTAGATTTTTTCTATTGCATTCTCTAGGACTTTGTTGAATGCTTCCACTATGCCATTCACCTATGGGTGGTATGACGTACTATTCTAGTAGTGGATTTGTAATTCTTTAGTCAATGCTGCTATGGTTTTATTTATGAAGTGTGTTGCTTGATCACTCATTAATTTTTAGGGAAATGCAAATTAAGTTACTATATTTTCGAATAAAAAGTGCACTATAATCTGTAACTAATGCAACTTCTTCCCATTAAGTTAGATATTTTTGTTGTTGTAATGATGTACCTATTCCCTAAACTTCTTGTTGGTGGGTTGATTGGTCCAATGAAGTCGATAGCCCACTTATTAAAATCCTGTAATGTAACTTGTGGATTCAATGGCATCTCATCCCTTCTGAAGGGTTTTCCAACCCTTTGACAAATATCGCATGTATTATAGTATTCCTTTGCATCCTTGTGGAGTGTAGGCCACCATAACCTTCTGCATAATACCTTATGGACAACGACATTTCCTACATAATTTCCTCCTTCTATCCCATCATGTGCTTCTGCCAATATAGTTGGTGTTTTGTTTTCGACTATGCAGTGTTGTAGTACTCCATCTACGCCTAGTTTATATAAGCTTCTTGCAATTAATTGGTAGTACACATATTTTACTACCAACTTCTTTTTCTACATGACCGTCATGTCTGAGGAGGCCATCCATTTTATGAATAACTACACAATGTATTTAAAGTTGTCATTCACCATCTTAACTGAAAATAGTTGTGTATCTTGCAATCTATCATTCAGGTTTCCTGCTTGTTCTCCCGATAGTATGCATGATAAATGAACTGGTCCTGCATTGAGTTTACCTAGTATTACTACTACTTCAAATTCATACTCCCAGAAAAATAAGATCCATCTAGAAATCCTCCCCCCCAACACTGGCTTGTTGACTCTATATCTTAGCGCAGAATGATCTATGTACATCTTAAAGTGTGAGCCTAGTAAGTAGTGTTTGAACTTATGTAGTGCATAGACCATAGCCAATCCCTCATATTCTATTGAGGTATAACTTTTCTTTGTTTTCTATAGTTTCCTACTTTCAAAAAAAATTGGGTGATCTATGTTTCCATCACCTGGATGTGACAAGATTTTTCCCAATTGTATCGATGATTCATCCATGTGTACATGAAAGTATTTTTTCCAGTCGGGGAAAATTAATGTCGCTGCAGTTACTAACTTATGTTTCAGTGTGTCGAGTCATTTCTGTAAATTTTCATTCCACTAGAACTTCACATTTTTTTCAATAATTTTTCCATAGGGGTTGTAATATGTGTGTATCCTTTGATAAATTTATTGCATTACCTAGTATGACCCAATGTCACATGAAACTTATTGATTGATGTGAGTGGTTGGAAGTCTAGAATAATTGCAATCTTGGTGGGGTCAACTATCAAGCCTTGTTTGCATACTGCATGTCCCAATAATACTCCAAATGGTGCACAAAAAATACAATTATTTAGGTATAAGGATATTTGATGTTGTCTACACTTATCTAACATCAATATTATAAATTTCACATGATCTGATAATAGGATAAATACAATCCAGTCATCCAAGTAGATTTTGATAAAATTGTGAATAAACTCGTTAAAGATTGTGACAAATACACTTGAAAATACTTTCGATGTGTTCTTTAACCCAAACAGCATTACTATGTATTTGAAGCTTCCTCATTATGTCAAGATTGTAGGTTTGTATCTATCTTCTTGCACAATTCTTATCCGACGGTAGCCTAAGAAGTCGCTTGTGAATGAATAAGCTTATTTTGGCCTACGTTTTCAAGTACTTCATCTGTGAATGGAATTGGGAATGGATCATGTAAGAATGCATCATTCAATTTCCTCAAGCCAACGCGGATTTTGATTCCCACTATTTTATTGTCCTGCACTACCATGGGACTTATCCATTCTGACTCCTCAACTAGCTCAATGACTTTAGCATTGAGAATGCTATCTATTTTATCCTTTGATTTTTTTTTATATCTTGGATTCAACCTGTAGGGTCTTTGTTTCACTACTTTAATGTCTGGCTTCAATGGAATCCTCATATCCCCTACCTCACCCATTATTTGTTTCATCTATGAGAATGTAGTAGGGAATAATTCTTGGTATTCGTGTAGTAGATCTTCTATCTTTTCTACAATTTACTCATCCCAATAGTCTCTTATATGTCCACATTTAGGGTATTATTTTCCCCAATATTAATTTTTCTTGTCTTGACTGGTTGTGCGTATGTTATAGATTCTATCTCTGGGCCCTCAACTATTCATTCCCATTCTATTTTTGATACTTGGATATTGTGTGGATCTTCCTTGTTATGATCCTATTGGGTCACATTTTAACATTACAATAGCACGTGAAGCATCATAGTGGTCTTATGTGCAAAACATATAGGTATTACTGTCGTTGGGTTTGCTTCGGTGAAGATTTTATGTTTAATCGCTTGTAGTTTTGCACTTATGATGGGTGAGTTGTTCTAAAAGATAATGTTTCTTGGAACCTTTGGGTTATATATACCCATTCTGGTATATCTCTACACATCTCCAGTTCTAGGTACTAGTTCTTTGGAATGGTATCTAGGGTATATATGAACCTGTGTGTCCATTCTTTCCTTGGGATCAATTTTTGTTACACATTATTTTCATCATCCCTGTGATCATTAATGATGTAAACCTATATGTTCCCTTTGGAGGGGTTAGTGGCCTAGATTCCTGAAGAAAGAATGAAGAAGAACTTTCCCTGAGAGAAAAAGTTGTATTTTCCTTTGTAAAAACCTTATTAAAGAGGATTTTCGCAGGTTGCACTATAGCTAGGGTGTGGAAATGCCTGGTTTCCATAGGCTACACTATAGCTAGGGTGAGGAAATTCCTCATTTCCATAGGCTGCACTATAGCTAGGCTGCAGATTTTCCATAAGTTGCACTATTGCTAGGGTGCGCAGATTCTTGTACGTGGGAAAAATGAGCATCTTCTCGATGCTTCTAGAAGGAGAAGGTTCTATGGTGAGGTCACCTCTGAACGGTTTGTATCTTACTCACTTTCATGATTTAGTGGGATCATCCTAACCTCCTCAGCTTATCCTCTTCAACTTATAAAATGAGAGGATCTCTCATGGAGAAAGCTAGCTTGAGCTTGATTATGTTGGAAAGTTCTTGAGCCTTTGAGATTAGAAATTTGGATTGAGATTGTTAGCTTGGCATGTTGGATTTTAGCTTTTCTTTGTCAAGATAAATTTTTAGTAGCTATCAGATCCATGGTATTAGAATCCTTGGAGCAAGAAGCATGTCAGAAGCAAGGAATTGTTGGAAGGAACCATATGACATCAAGGCATTTGATTGTAATCTCTCTTCCTATTATTTAATATAATACAGTGGCATGCTTCTTTCCCATAGAATTATTCTTATTTTATTGCATAACTTCTTGATCATATGCATAGGTTGTCATTGAATATACTCTCTCTTCTTTGACTTTGGTTGGTTTGTGTCTCACTACAGGATCAATATCACAAAAATACCCGAGCGAAACAGGAACAACAAAGACATAAGGAAGCGACACTTCAAGGTATGCCTCTCATATTATGTTCAATAGTAAATTCGATGATTATATCCTAGGGAAAGTGCCATGTTTTGTCTTGTTTTTTTCAATATCTAGGTGGATCTAGGGGGATTGATTTGTGTCTAAACTTAACAATTAGCCCGAGAACAAAATTGGTGACTCCAATGAGGAACATTGTTTTCCTAGTTTGTCCTTCTTTCTTTATTTGATTGCTACGCTTCTGTTTTATGAGTCACTGGGAGATCTAGAATGACTCTCTAACTATTAAACCACACAGGAAAAACCTTCCTAATTTTTAATTTTTCCATTTTTGTTTGATTTCCACACCCTGCTTTGAGGGACAGTGTGGCGACTTAGGATTTTTGCACCCTTCTTTGAGGGACAGTGTGGTGACTTAGGATTTTTGCACCGTACCTGTTTAGACCAGTGCAGAATCTCCACACCCTACCCATATCTGGCCTATAGAAATCAGTGATTTCCACACTATGTTAGTCTATAGCCTGCAAAAATTGTGAAAAAAATGATTTTTGATCGTTTTTCCTTACCCAGTTCTTGGATTCAGTTTTGGGGTGAATTTTTATGTTTGATTATGATCTATTAACAGTCTTCTTGACATCTTTGAAACTACTTTCAGCCATCTTTTCTTTGTTTTCTTTTGGAAGATTTTGTCTCTTGCTTTGAAGTTTCTTTCAGTTACAAAGCACTGTGTTTTCTTTAGAATTGTTTAGTGAAATAATACTTATTTTTCTGAATAGTTCAAGTTAAAAGAATTTTTTTTTTTAGGTTTCTTTGTCTCATGTTGATTTTCTACTATTTTTATCTATCTATAAAACAAAAATATTTAATTTTTTTCTTTACATTAGATTGGGGGCATCCTTGCATTTGAAGTAGCGAAATTGCATGATTTTTGGTCTTAAATTCTGCAAATGTTTCCCCCTCATGGCCGGGAGGGGGCATGAATCATGCATTGGTGTATAGTCTCTTTGTCTCATTTTTGGAAAATATTGATATTAATGAGTTTTAAAATTTTGGGACATTGCGCATCTTGCAATGATAAATTTTTCTCCTTCTCGTAATAAAGATTTCATCAAAATGATATTTTTGCATCTTCATCTTTTTGCATAACTTTTGAGTTAGTCAAAACATCATTTTGTTCACACCATATTCCTTTTGAGTAATAATAGCCTTAAAATAAAGAACATATAAAAATTGATTAGACATTTTTATATTTTCTAGTAGCAAACCTACAATAAATTAGTTGTAGGGATTTGGAATAGGTGTGAAAGATAACTTTCCAAAGCTGCAAACAAACATAGGATATTGTGTTAGGGAGCAATGAAATCCAATTGCTACATTTTTTGTTGGGGATCCCTTCTCACACAAGGGTCAAACCTGAGGTCACATTAAGGCTAGTAGAGTTACTCACCCTACTTTGTTAGTCTTGGTGTAGAGATTGTGTGTATTATGGGGGTCGCTTGAAGGTATGCCCACAATGATGAGTGGAAGCTTTTCGAGTTGATTTCGGGATAGATACCCTGCCTTCTCATGTGTATCAAATTGTCAATTATTTCCCCAGGCATCACTATAGTATTTGGTGACCTTAGTGGGATATCTTCTTAGGGTATTTACACAATGTGAATATGGAGGGGAAAGTCTTCATGGTACTTGGAATCAAAATTGGCCAAACTCACTCGGGCTCCTTGGAGGGTATACCCATGATTATGTGTGGGATATTTCACCAGGGTGTAAGTCGATTAAGCAGGTCATCAACATAAATTTTCCACCCACTCTATCTCATCCCTTTCTTACTTTGGTCCCACGATGTTGGATTTCATCACCAACTAGTGCGTTCATTGTGATAAATTTTTTCTTGATTTCTTGCTTACTAGATTTTTAGCATGTGTTGTTTGTTCTCCCTAGAAGAATATAGGTTGGATCTTTGTTTAATGGCATATGTTCCTGGAACAACCAATGAAGGAACCCTTGTTCCAAGAGAACCTTTTGTTTTTCCTTATTACGGAAACATTGGTCCTCCTCACATCACTACTTTGAGCCTTTCAAGTCTCACAATTGGATTACAGGTATGGTTGTTTTCCACTTAGGTAATCTTGAATGCATCTAGTTCTTCTATTGTAAGCAATTTCCCCCAATAAAATCAACCTCATGTTGATCCTTCATCTTCTTCACCAATAAGATCTTCTTTGCCTCCTTCACTTGCAAGGTCTTCTTTTGTTTTATCTTCTTCACCGAGGGAAATCTCTGAAGCTAGTAACCAGGTGGATAAGAAGAAGAAGAAAAGGAAGATTAAGAAGGAGAAAAACAAGAAAGGGTCTAAAATCCCAACCACTGCGGGAGATGTTGGAAAACCACCAGTTACTGATAATCATGCTAGGAATGTTGATGATGCCAAGATCACCGAAAAAACCTGTAAACCCAGGTACCCTTGTAGGCTTTGTAAGGGTAGCCATCTTCTTAAGGATTTCCCTGGTCTATCCAAGGTTATAGAAGTATGGTATACACACCCTCACCAATCCATGTATTCATCCTTTGAACAACATGCTAATGACCTCCCGTCAACTAGTCAAAATACCCTTGGGAAGAAGAAAAGTAGAGTCAAGTTTCCTTGTAGGTTATACGGAGGGAGTCATCAAACTCACCTTTTCCCTCGTATGGACAAAGCCTCGAAATTACTGGAAGACATGATTTTTTCACCGCTTTGCAAGCTTTCTCTCAACCCACCTATAGTTGATGGAATGATCCATATGGTTCCCCCATTGGTCAGTCTATTTGATTAGGTAGTCAATATGGTCATGTTCTTAGTTGAACCAGTTGACAAAGTGGTCGATTTGATCCCATCCTTGGTCACTCCCACTCTCTTGTTAGAGAGTGAAACCCAAGTGGTTGATCCGATCCCATCCTCGGTCGATCCCACTCTCACGTTAGAGAGTGCAACCCAAGCAGTTGATTTGTTTCCACTCGTCGACGCCATTCTCCCCTTGGAGAATGAAACCCAAGTGGTCGATCTGATATCATCATCGATCAATCCTACTCTCTCGTTTGATATTAAACCCAATACTGCCCATGTTTTTCTCTTTGATATAGTCTCTACCATGTCGGGAGGTATTCCTCCTTCTCCCATCGAACCCCCTCCATGTAATGAGGCCATCCTTTTTAATTGGTGTGTGATAACTAGACCTCATCTTCCCTCTCACATTCCTTTCCAGATTATAGTGAAGGTTTTTGGTCGGGACATTCCTCAGACACTGGTAGATGAAGGTGCATCTATTGGTTGGCCAGATTTGGGTTGTCCTCAACTTGCGTCGTTTATGCATAATATTTTATCTTTTAACAGAAGAACTAATCAACCTTTAGGGACGCTTCCTCGATTTCCTATAACTTTGGGAGAGAAAATTGTCTTTATTGATGTCATGGTAGTCCAAGACCCCTTGGATTTCTCTTTACTCCTTGGGAAAGATTATGTCTATGCCATGAAAGCTATTGTGTCCACTCTTTTTTTTGTGATATTTTTCCCCTACGATGGAATAATTGTGACTATTGATCAACTTTTGTTCATCGGTCCTGACTGGATGACCTCCCTAAATGGTTCATATATTCAGATGATATCGCCCCCACCACATGTTAATTATGTGGCATTGTCTCCCATTCCTTCACCTGCTGACAATGATGAGCCTCTTGCTATATGATCTATCTCTTATGACTTAGATCTGGTAGTTGACATGGTGGTCTCTTTGGTAGGGATATTGGAGACTGACCTCCTTACCCCTATCATGGCCCTCAACGTGTGTTACTCCCAGAGTGTGTTTCTTCTGTCAAATGAAGATATCTTGGATCCCATGACCGAGTTTTGTCCCTTGACATGGTGTCGTTCTAGAGCATTTTACTCTTGGAAGCCATGATCATGGAGAATCTTTGAGCATTGTTTTATGATTTCAAGCTCATTAAAAAATGAAACAATCTTTGAGCATGGTTTTCTTCTTTCAAGCTCGTTAAAAAATGAAACCATCTACGAGGATAGTTTTTTGTGTCTCTATGCCAACCTCGTTAAAAAATGAAACAGGGGTTAAGAGAATAATTCTCGCTTCTAGGTCAAGATCGTTAACAAATGAAATAGAGGTCTAGGGATAGAACGTGGATTATCGATCATCGTTCTTGTTCCTATGTCAAGCTCGTTAAAAAATGAAAAATATTGTTCGGCCTCTTTGTTTGAGTCAAGTCCTTCGTCTAGTATTTGAAGCTTCATTTCATTCTCCTTTGAAGTTGGATGAAATGGAGCTTGGTGGGGTATTTTCTTCCATCCTCTAGACTTCATGATGAAGCTAAACCGCTAGCTTCTTAAGCTAGGGGCTAAGTACCAACCAAGAAAATTCGTGAACCATGCGTTGGGAAGTCGCAAGAATAGTTTTCTATGGTTCAAGATTGTGTAAAAATGAAACCAGCTACCTCAAGCATAGTTTTATATGGTTCAATCTTGTGTAAAACTGAAACTAGGTCCAACCATAGTTTTTTTTTTTTTTTAAAGCTTGCGTAGAAATGAAAACAATCTCAAGTTTAGTCTTTGTTCCTTCTCATGCTTGTTAATACATGAGAATAAGTTATCAAGCTTAGTCTTTGTTATTTTTCATTCTCATAAATCAATGAGAATGTAACCGAGTAAAATTTTATCACCTTTTAGGACTCATAAAGGTTATACAAAAAAGGAACCCCTTGAAGTTCCCTTTAAGATCTTTTCAGACTCTCTAAACATGAAAAGATTTTCAAGTGACCTTGTTCTTTTCACGCTCGTAAAAGTATTTGAATAAAATGTCTGTTGAGAAGTATTTTATCTCGTTTTTGGTCTCATCATACTACTTTATGAAAAAGGAAATGAGAGAGTTCTCTTTAAGTGTTTTTCAGACTCTATAAACATGAAAAACCCCTGAGTTTTCTCTCTTTGGACTCGTAAAACAAACATCGAAAGACCCATATGGGATTGAACAACTCCTTCCTAGGGTTCGTTAAACATACTCCAAGGCACTTGTCCAAAGGATGAGGTTACATTTCAAGCATATGTTATCCTCCTCAAGCTTGTGTATAAATAAAGAGGTACTCACCAGAAATGATGGGGGAAAATTGGGAAAGAAATGTGTCTAAACCTGTATTCTATGGAAGAGTTTCTCTTGAACATGACACCCTTGCAGTTGCTTTGTGTCTAGGTTGGAAAATCCACCTCTTGGTCATACTCCTTTATAATATTACAAATTGGTTTTTGATCCCTATTTTTGAGTTAGTGTTTCCAAGACTTTTGTCATGTCGTCAATATGTTCAAAGAGAAGTTCAACCCGAACATCCTTCTATTGTGTCGGCCATTTCTGTAGTCCTTAAGACTTCTATTGCATTGGCCATCCCTGATTCAGTCCTGAATCACTTGTTACTCTGATCTACATCAAATCTTGTTTCCCATTTCATTTCATTGATGGGGGATACACTAAGGCCCTCCTTTGACGAGCCTTTTTCTGTTGACTTCAACTCATTATCTAGGAATTAGACTTAGAAACTAATTGGTACCTTGGAACTTGCATGCCTCAATGGTAGGTTTCCTCGCACTTGACAGTGGGTTTTCATTATTGACCCCTAATCGAGATTGTTGGTCACTATAATTTCTTATTTAACTAAACAATCAAGTGCTACATAAATTGTCAACCCAGGGAAGTCTGTTTATTTCAAAGGTAATTGCGCACTATATATTCTCAATCTCAAAAGAAATCTAGAGTTGTAGTAAAAATACATTAATCACACTTTGCCTTGAACAAACTGAAGTTCTACTTTGAATTACAGGAAAGCAACCTACCTATTGCAGAGTTCAAAGTTTAAAGAAATAATTATCCAAAGAATCCTAGATTACATTAAGAAAATAACAAACTAGGAAAGAAATCATTCACGATGCTGCAAAAGGAAGGACCAACTATTCTGTAATAGAGAACATGACCCTATTCCCCAGGCAGGAATCTTCAGCACCTGTTTCTGATCATCACACTTTCATGAACTCATTACTAATTGAAATGATTGACACACACTGAAGGCTAACTATCTCTTAATAGAGAACAGAACCCTATTCCCCAAGCAGGAATCTTCAGCACCTGTCCCTAATTATCACGCTTTCATAAATTCACCAAACAGGATTGCTAACTAGAATGATTAACAGTTACCCAAGCATGAATTATATGAAAACAATGTAACAACCAGTAAAGCAGAGTTTCAGCAAGACAGAGTTCAGTAAAGTAGTGTTTAAGAAAAACAGAATTTAATCAAGGCATGAACAGAAATAATACTAACACACTACAAAGCTAATGGGTGAATATTTTGAATAAGGTGGGCCCTCCTTTCTCACAAGATTCCCCTGAAACAAGAGGAACTAGAAAGAAATGCTCAGAACAATCTTTTATTCATCTGTCAACTATGTCATGTTACAATGTCTGAAGTAAAACATGTTCTTCTCTATAAATCCTTTATTAGCCAAAAAGAAGGTCCTCTCTAATGATGATTTCCTCTTATTTAAAGAGGAGAATCCTCTCCATACAATTTGATCATAAAATTACATGTGTACATCTGAATCCTCTTCTTAGTCAGATCTATTTTCTATACTGGAAAAGGATATCCTGGTTATGCAGGAGCATCCCTCACATCAAGCGAGCAAGCGCGGAAGACAAAGGATAGCTGGGCAGACCCAACCAAATTTTTGAATTTTCCCTTGAAATTGATGCGCAAATCTTTAATGAAGCCATTTAATGAAGGTGCCTTGGTATAATGTAATCATACCTTAAGTGGCCCGCTCTCGTCTGAAGTAGATAGGGGGCAATTAAACTAGTTAATGCAGGTAGATAGACTTGATTCATAGATTAGACAGTTTAGAAAGAAGGAAGGAAAAGGGATATAGACACCCTCTTTGTACATTGTATCATAGAAGGCATCATTATTGAAGTAGGAAGAGCACAGGAGAATAGAAAAGAGATGTAGAAAAACATCCATGTATAGATCTTGAATTAATAGAAGAAGTTGATTCAAATCCATGGTTTGTGTGTCTGTTCTCTGTGTGTTGATGTTAATGATGTGCTCATGAGTGTTTTTTTTCCTATTATGCAATTTCTTTATTTCTGTGTATGTGATTTCATATGTGAGTTTGAAATCTGAGAGGAAGGACAAATGAGTTTCAATTGTTTCTCTATCTGAGTGAGGATTCCTGCAAGGAGTGCAGTTGAGTCATCCACAAGAGGTGTGTTTATAGAAGGCTCAGATAGTTTAACTCTTGTTCTCGTTCACCCAGAAGTGAAATTGGGTTACTGGAGCCGTGCCAGGAGGGTGCAGGCCAAGGGAAAGTCTCATTTGTCAATCTGAGCAGAAGTTTTGAAGGACTGCTACTGCAGGTGTGCGCAGAGTCAAAATAAATCAACACTTGGAGGTGTTTGAGAACTTCTGCAAGGAGTGTGTGCAAGGACCCTCTTTGAGGTATAAAGTGTGAAAAACTCAGGAGGGGTAAGGCTTTCAAGCTCTTCGAAGAGAAACATTGGAAGTTGTGCCGGGGAGTGTTTAAAAATAGACGTTGCACAGTTGCACTACAGGTGTACAAGTTCCGCGGAGGGATACTTGGTTATTCTCCAGGTAACGCCAAAAGGAAGAAATCGACGGTCAGGATCTTGTGGAGAGGATTGTTGAAATCCTGTCAGCCATTGGATCTTCCAAGGAAGCGAGGAGGTTCAGCCATGTTCAGAGTTCAATCTCTAGGGGGTCATCAGCCATTGGATCATTGATCAGTTACCCATCAGCCATTTGATCTGACAAGAGTTGCACAGGGTTTAACCCTCATGATGTAGAGTAAGAACCCCAAGAGGCGTTGGGATATCGAGCTATCAGGGTTAGGAAAATCAGGATTCACAAGAGCAGAAGATCAGGAATTTCCATAGAAAAAATCTTGGAAAGATCGGGATTGTCCATTTGTGGAGACATGTGGCAGACATCAAGGTGTCAGGAGTCAGGAAATCGGAGTTCCTAAGGTCATGAGAATTGGGACATCAAAAGTCTCGAAATCTCGATGAGCGCAGAACCATCCATATGTTGGGACAGGTGGCAGGGTTCAAGAGTCCATCAACGTTTCAGAACTTCTGAAGTCAGAAACCCAAACCTTTCAAGTCTCAAAACACCGATGAAGTCCTAGCCATGGATCTTAGGGCGAACACGCGTCAGAAGATCTGAGATGAGTCATAGTTTGGCATATCGGGATTTCTGAGTACAAAGAAAACGTTGCATCAGAAATCATGAAACTCCAAAATGTGATTTCCTAACAGGCTAACACTGTGGGGCCACAGAGGAATTAGTGGAGGATAGGTGGAAAGGAAGTCATCAATTGACATTTGGGTCATCGGGATATTGGGGATCCTGACAACAAGTTGTTTGTGCATTTTGGAATCGCGAACAGTGAAACCCTGATGGGAATATGACTGCGGTCATATAAGGAGCGGTCGCATGGACAAAAGGTTTAGCCCAGGAGGCTAAGGTAGTAGGGGAGCGTATCGAGGATCGGTGAGGCGAGTTGTCCTATACATCTCAAATATTGAAATCTCGATAGGAAGAACCTCGATAGCAAGGTAAAAGGTCAGCGTTGACTTGCGTCAAATTTCAGAGAATTGCGAGACACAAAACACTCGACCACAAGACTCGCGAAATCGCGAAGTTTGATTTCTCGATCGTTAAGGGAGATCTTTTGGAGAACTACTGTGGGTGTGGAAAATTCCTGATAGGGAATTAGAAGAGAATTTCAGTTCTTCAGGCCGAGATAAGGAGGAGGTCCTATCAGCAGATGTGCCTGGGTGGCACACCTGCATCAAGTGGTATGAGAGAAAGAAAATTTATTTTCTTTCTGTAGCAGAGAAGAAGGAAATTCACCATGCCACCAAGGAGATGGGATATACAATCACCCAACCTAGAGGAAAGATAAAAGCTGAGGAGAAGGGGTAGGCAAGCGCAGAATCCAGAAATGGAAAGAGAGATACGTGATCTTTGAGATAGACTCGAAGATATGGAGACAGTGAAAAGACGCACAGCCAGTGTGAGGGATATTAGTGATTCAGAGGATGAAGTTGAAGCTAAACAGGGGGAAGAAGTTGCAGCTGAGGATGCATCCAATGAACATCTAATCAAATCTATTGCGTAGATGGGTGCAAAAACGAAGATGGACATTCTAGTTTATGAGGGGAATCTGGATGCGGAAGAACTTCTAGATTGGATTAGAACTTTGGATACATACTTCGATTATTAAGAGGTCGAAGAGGATAATAAAGTTAGGCATGCTATCATGATATTGAAGGGACATGCAACATTATGGTGGGACAAGCTACAAGAAGATAGACGGTGCAAGGGCAAGCAGAAAATTAAAAGTTGGGATCAAATGATTGAAAAGATGAAGGCAAAGTTCATCCCCAGAGATTATCAAATCACTCTATTCAGGAGGATGCAGAACCTAAGACAGAAGCTCATGATAGTGACAGAATACATTGAGGAATTCTATCGATTGAACATTAGGGCAGGTCATCGGGAGAGCGATGACGAAAAAGTGGCCAGGTATATGAATGGCCTAAGGTATGAGATTCAGAATGAGATGAGTATGACAACCATCCGAATGGTGGAGGATGCCTATCAAATGGCTCTTAAAGAGGAAGAGAAGCTGAGCCGTAAGCAAGGTCAATGAGGGAAAGGCAGGAGTCAGCCCAAAGGTAAATAGGGTTCCCAAGATAAATACCAGAAGCCCAAGGATGACTGGAAAAAGCCTCAGACTAGAACCGAGAGAGGTGAAAGTTCACAGTGAGGCCAACATGCTAAAAAGAGAGGGAAACATACAGGGCAGAGAGGAGGATACGCTGATAATAACATGCTTCCTCGTACTAGAAGTAGAGGAAGAGGAAGAGGTGGAGTAATCACATGCTTCATGTGTGCAAAGAATGGGCACAAGTAATTCGACTGTCCAGATAAAAAGAAGGATGGAGGAGAAGCTCACATCACCGAGGCACAGAGGCGAGATGTTGAAGTAGAAGATGCAGAAGGCAGAAGGTCATTGAAGATGTGTAAGGTTCTCTTAACACCTGAGAAGGAGGTGGAGGACTCAGCTCAAAGAAACATATTTTTTAGAACTTCTTGAAAAACCAAGGACAGGGTATGCAAGGTTATTGTAGACAGTGGTAGCACAGATAATCTCGTTTCAACCGAGATGGTAGAGAAGCTGGATCTGGAGACGACTGATCACCCGAGTCCATACAAAGTTTCATGGCTACAGAAGGGACATCAGGTAAATGTCACTAAATAGTGTTTAGTTGAATTCAAAATAGGAGGGTATAATGATAAAGTACTCTGTGATGTTATTCCTATGGATGTCTATCATTTATTTTTGGGCAGACCATGGCAATAAGACAGGAATGTAATTCATGATGGGAAGATGAATATGTATACTCTAGAGAAGAATGGGAGGACACACATGTTGCTTCCAATAAAATATAAGGAGGTAAAACCAGAAGGGAGAAATACTATACTTCTCATGAGTGGAAAGGAGCTTCTTACGGAAATGAAAAAGAAAGAAGATCCACAATTCTTTGTGGTCAGGAAACCAAGGATCATTTTGACTAGCACGAGAGTAGATGATTTTCCAGGAGAAATTCAGGAACTACTGGAAGAGTTTGCTAGCATCATGGTGGAAGAATTACCTCATTCGTTGTCACCGATGAGGAGTGTGATTCATCATATAGACCTAATACCAGGAGCTATTTTTCCGAATAAAGCCGCGTACAGGTTGACGCTGCAAGAAAATGAAGAGGTCAAGAAGCAGATCCAGGAGTTGCTGGACAAAGAATTGGTCAGGGAAAGGTTGAGCCCATGTGTCATTCCAACGATACTCAGTCCAAAAAAAGATGGAGGTTGGAGAATGTGTACCGACTCAAGAGCCATCAACAAGATAACCATCAGATACAAGTTTCCATTTTCGTGGATGGATGATTTAATGGATTTCTTGAGTGGAGCAAAATACTTTTCAAAGATATATTTCAAGAGTGGATATCACCAGATTCGCATGAGAGAAGCTGATAAATGAAAGACAACATTCAAGACAAACGAAGGTTTGTATGAATGGCTTATCATGCCATTTGGCTTGACGAATGCGTCAAGTACCTTTATGAGGTTGATGAATGAAGTCCTGAGGGAATTCATCAGAAATTTTCATTGTGTATCTAGATGACATATTAATTTTCAGCAGAACAAAGGCAAAACATCTGAAGCATTTAGCTACAGTAATGAAGAGATTACAGCAAGAGAAGCTAATGATAAACATGAAGAAGTCCTCATTCATGAAGACATAACTAATTTATTTGGGATTTGTTATTTCAGAAAATGAGTTGAGGATGGATCCAGATAAGGTGGAGGTAATCAAGAATTGGCCATCACTGAGGAACATATTTGAGGTGAGAATTTTTTATGGACTGGCTAGTTTCTACTGAAAATTCATCAGAAATTTCAGTGGGATTAACGCAGTGATGATGGATACAATGAAGAAAAGAAATAAATCTTTTCACTAGACTGAAGAGGCTGAGAAGAGTTTCAATTTGTTGGAATGGAAGATTATGGAACAACCAATTCTTGTGTTACCGGATTTTCAAAGGACATTTCAGGTAAAATGTGATGCAAGCGGTTTTGCAATTGGAGCAGTCTTAAGTCAAGATGACAGATCAATTTCATATTTCAGCAAGAATTTGAATGAAGTGAAGGTGAAGTATTCTACGTATGATAAGGAATTTTATGCCATCATCCAGGCATTGAAGAAATGGAGGCACTATTTGATTCCGAAGGAATTTGTTTTGTATAGTGATAACCATGCATTGCAGTTTGTGACTCAACAGGAAAGGTTGAATCAGACGCATGTTAAATGGGTTGAATACATGCAAAATTTCACATTTGTGATTAAACATATTTCTGGTACTGCTAGCAAAGTTGTTGATGCTTTGATCAGGAAGTGTTTGTTGTTGCAGGAGTTCAAATTCAAGATGCTAGGTTTTGATGATCTCAGAGAAATTTATGCAGATGATCAGGATTTTAAGGAAGCATATGAAGCAACTGAGAATCTAGTTCTCAGAGATAGAAGCCAGTGGGCCGAATACATGATCCAGGAAGGATTGATGTTCAAGGGAAATCAACTATGTATTATGAATTGCTCCATGAGGGAGAACTTGCTAAAGGAAAAACACAGCGGAGGATTGGCCAGACATTTCGGTCATGATAAGACATTCGTGAAGCTGAACGAGTCATACTTTTTTCCAGGGATGCGGTCAGAGGTCAGGAGGTTTGTAGACTGATGCAAAATTTTCCAGCATTCAAAGGGAAGGAAGCAGAATGCGGGTTTTTATCAACCATTTCCCATACTTGGGAGGTCGTGGGATGAAATTAGTATGGATTTTATATTGGGATTTCCAAGGACGCAAAGAGGATTTGATTTGATCTTCCAAGATTTTCCAAGATGGCACATTTTATCCCATGCCAAAAAACCAGTGATGTAAGTCACATCACAAATCTGTTTTTCAAAGAGGTCATTCGACTTCACGGCTTACCTAGAAGTATAGTTTCAGATAGAGATATAAAGTTCGTGGGACATTTCTGGAGGACACTGTGGAAGAAGATGGGAACTAACTTGATCTTTAGTTCATCCTATCATCCTCAGATAGATGGGCAAACAGAAGTGGTGAATAGGAGTCTTGGAGACTTGTTGAGAAGCTTGGTGATAGAGCACCACAGCCAGTGGGATAGTATATTTCCACAGGCAGAGTTTTCTTATAATGACTCAGTGAACAGGAGCATAGGCCAAAGTCCATTCCATATTGTATATGGCACGCAGCCGAGAGGAGTTTCTGAATTGAGATATTCAAAACAGATAACTACTAGGAGCGCTAGTGCAGAAGAATTCGTGGAGGCGATGAAAGAACTTCACGACCAGATGAAGTAGCGACTGCTAGATTCATGTCACGAATATAAGCGTAGAGATGACAAGCAGAAGAGACAACTTCAGTTCAAGGTTGGTGAATTATTTCTGGCACATTTGAGGAAAGGGAGGTTCCCAAGGGGAACATACAATAAATTGAAAATGAAGAAAATTGGGTCATGTCAACCGTCAACCGTTGGATCGTTGATCAGTTACCCGTCAGTCGTTTGATCTGACAGGAGTTTCACAGGGTTTAACCCTCGCGATGTAGAGTAAGAACCCTAAGAGGCGTCGAGATATCAAGCCGTCAAGGTTCGGGAAATCAGGATTCACAAGAGCAGAAGATCAGGAATTTCCATAGAAAAAATCATGGAAAGATCAAGATCGTCCATTTGTGGAGACGCATGGCAGACATCAAGGCCTCAGGAGTTGAGAAATCGGAGTTCCTGAGGTCGTGAGAATCAGGAAATCGAAAGTCTCGAAATCCCAATGAGCGCAGAGCCATCCATCTGTTGGGACAGGTGGTAGGGATCGAGATTCCATCGACGTTTCGAAACTTCCAAAGTCAGAAACCTGAGACCTTTCAAGTATCGAAACACCAATGAATTCCTATCCATGGATCTCAAGGCAGACACACATCAGAATATCTGAGAGGAGTCGTAGGTCGGCATATAAGGATTCTTGAGTACAAAGAAAACGTTGGATTAGAAATCATGAAACTCTGAAACGCGATTTCCCGACAGGCTAACAGTGTGGGGCCACAGAGGAATTAGTGGAGGATAAGTGGCAAGGAAGTCATCCATCGATGTTTGGGTCATCTGGATATCAAAGAACCTGATGACAGGTTGTGTGTGCCTTTTGGAATCACGAACCACAAAACCCTGATGGGAATATGACTATGGTCATATAGGGAGTAGTTGCGTGGACAAAAGGTTTAGCCCAGAAGGCTAAGGCAGCAGGGGAGCGTATCGGGGATCGGTTAGGTGAGCTGTTCTAGACATCGCAAATACCAAAATATCAATAGGAGGAACCCCGATAGGAAGGTAAAAGGTCAACATTTGTTGTGGGGAAATTATACCCTACAGACTAACAAGCTAGGGCTTAAACTTGCATGCAGATCATGACCCTTAAGAAATTACTTTTAACCTTCTACCCCAAACCTAAAACCCTTTTTCACATGCAAACATGGAAAGAACCTACTAACCTTTTTACCGATGTTTGGTGTAGATCCTCCGTTGTGCTTTATCCTCTTGCTTCTGTTGTTCCTTCCAAAGACGATCTTGCAATCAAGACAAAACACTACGCATGCATGCTATTGTTCTAGTAGAGGGTTAGAGATTAAGAATAAATTGAATAAAACATATAAAACTCGGGCATTGGGATGGGAAAAGTATTCTTTATTAATCTCAAGATGACTCAACTTACAATAATAATAGAGATCGGCCACCATTCCTTGATCCTGATCCTGGGCTCCTCCTCTTCTTTGTCCTTCAACTGCTTTGCTTGAATTCTCCTAAAGATTGAGGAAAGGCTAAAGGGTTGGGACAAAATGGATTCAGCAATTGGGCAGAGTTTCTTTGCTATGATTTTTCTCCTCCAAATAGTACCCCTACCCCTTCTTTTATAGGCTAGAAGGAGCTAGGGTTTTGTATGAACTCTCGTCCATGCATGGCTGGGAGTTCCAGTTAACTGACCCAAAGCTTTTCGTTCTGTCAGCAACTTTCGTGTTTTTGTGCTTTGTTAGGTAAACACGGGCTGTAGTGGGCCAGCCATCATTCCAACGCATGCAGTAGAAGGTCTGCCAACGTTCCAACGCGCCCAGTAATGGGTTAGGGCGCAGGTTACTTGATTTGAGAGGTTTTTCAAGAGTTTGTTTAGCATGGCCTTGGCAAGGAAGGGATATGAGTTGGCCTGATGCCAGGTAAGCATGTGTGGTGCAATTTAGGGTTATAACAGATGCCCCCTATTGTGTGAGGTCAGAAGAGCATCTGATGGTCGAAATACATTACCAACTCTTTACCAATCTGCACTGATATGTTGAATGAGTGAGCCCAAGAATCAAGAATCAGGAGGTGTCGTCTGCAAAAAATATCAAATGTTTCACCGAGGCGGGCATACCCATGCTCGGAATAAAATAGAACCATGGCTACCAATCAAATACACTGTAGATCCATGTCAAATAACTATGAAGAGTAGCCGTGAATAATACACAGTGGAGCTACATCTCGAAATCAAAAATATATACATATAAGGTATCCATCTCCCAGAAGCTGATTCGGCCTGATGGCTGTACTTCAGAGCTCGAGCAACAACTTCCAAATGTTCTAAACTCGGGTAGGAGTGTAATATGAGTGTACGACTGCGCTACCCAGAGGTCTTCGATGACTCTTCGGTTATGGAATTGATAATCTTGATGATCGGACTGAAGGCTTCAGTGATTTCGAACAAAGACTTGCTTGGACGTTTATGATGGCCGGGTATGCGGACAAGAGACATATTGCAGAGGGGCCGACTCAGGCTTAGTGACAAACTTCCCTTGAACAATAGCACGACAAGTGATAAGACTCAGGCAACATATATGTTAATCATAAGTCTACGAAGCAGGAGGCAAGGAAAACTCTCCATATGTTTGGAAGAGTAACCAAACAGTGGAGGACACAACTCTATATAATGAGCAAAGCTTCCTAAGGTCATACTACATCCCATAGTCTGATAAATTAAACAGATAGATGTGATTTATCCAAGGGCGACTCATGATGTTGCCAATAAAGAAAATACTTTTCCCATCCTCTTTTAGGGGTATATTTGATTTTTCTGTTCTTTTTCATGATTTTTGAATGAATATTACATTACAATGGAGGAACGAGCACAGCAAACATACAAGCTCAAGGCACAAGGACAAGACTGATGTTCTAGGAAATGATACCCGGGAAAAATCCTCCAGTGGCCAAAGGTTTTAAGACGCAAAGGAAAACTGTTACTAGACTGATAGGTAAGGTATGTGAATGCGGTTGACAGAACCCACAATGGTAACGTCCTTTGATGTAAGTTTAACGAGCCCAAAGAAGGGAAGCTCAGTGATTTTTCATGTTTAGAGAGTCTGAAAAAAGCATAAAAGGAAACTCCATTGGGGTACTGTTGGCAGCCAACTATTTTTTTGTATTACTATAAAAACGATGCCTACACCTCTCGTCTTTTAAATGAAAAATCATCGTCGCACTTTGCTTCAAGACATTTGTTTCTTTTTCGCGACAATTGCAATTTGATTTCGATTTGATTTTTCACAACTGAAAGTGTGAAAACAACTCTCTCGTTGTCTGGATTGTCGTCATCTTTTATTGATTTGTTGAAAGACATTTCACCATTGGTTTATCACTTCACTACAAAAGGTTCTTTCAAACTATAGCCATTCACTTTAATTGAACGATTCGATTTTTCTATTGGAAATGTTAAGTTATGAGTTATGCTTGATGTCTTAGGTGACATTATTGCTTTTGGCTTTGCATGTGACTCAATTCTTATTACTTTGAACTCTCAACTTATCATTTTCATATGATCATATGTTACAATGTTTTGACACTTCGATTATGCTAAA
>JASDQU010010132.1:176893-192764 GCA_032191745.1 Picea mariana | reverse complement strand
ATCATAGATCAGAGGATTCGTAAGAAGACTAGGAGGAGGAATTATTTTGAGTATTTGGTAAAGTGGAAAGGATGCCCAATAGAAGATTTCAGTTGTGTAAATGAAGCAGATATTCAAAATCATGGAAATTCAGTTTAGAAGCTCATGGATAGGAGTCCATGAATTTTTGTCCATATGAGTAGGAGCATCATCATCAAAGCCCAAGTGGAGGACAAATCATTTCCCTAGCACACATTTTGAAGTGTTTTTGAATTTTAGAGATGGCATGTCATGAAATATCTTGAAAATATTGCAATTAAAGAAGATCTTAAACGTTAAGAGGATGAACCATCACATGAGATCGATGGATATTGTACTTTCTTTAATGTGGTTAATAGCAATATAGATCTGAAGAATTCACTCTTATCTGTCTGTACTGATCATTTATTGTAAAAGGCCTTAGCATTTGAAAGATTTTAATTTTATAAGATAACACTACAGTAGTCAGAGGGAAAATCTCTATGAGGCTTCTTGTATAAATATATGTGTTGTATGCCCAAATGAGGCTGCTGAAAATCACTGAAGATTATTGTAGCTAAAGGTTGAAAGTTATTTGAAGTTGTTATAGTTGAGATTGTTGAAGATTATTAGAATTGTATGAGCCTATGTACATATTGTTTGAATGAATATAACAAAGAAGCATTGATCCAAAAATGTTTGGTGTTGTTGTTACTGTGTCTATCTGAATGAATAGTAGGATTTTTGTTTAATTGCAATTGTCTGTTAGTATCTGTTCTTATGTTATGAATGCTTTACATGGTTGAATGTATGAATCTGTGAGGATTAGATACGTTTCAATTGTTTCTCTTCTATGAGCTTATGCAAGGAGTGCATAGTTTCCGCAAGGTGTGCATTGACAGAGTACAATTTGACTTAGAATATCATAAGAGATAACGTGGAGCTCTATATGAAAGGTGTGCATAGTGTCCACAAGGGGTGCATCGGAAGAGTCTAGTTTGACTCAAAAGATCAAAAGGGAGAACGTGGATTTTTACTTGCAAAGAAGTGCAGAGGACCTCTCAAGGTGTGCATAGGTAGAAACACACTCAATGTCATATTGTTCAGGAGGAACAATTGAGTCGTGTAAGAACTTTTGCAAGGAGTGCACAATCAGCCACAAAAGGGTTAAGTGAAGGAAACTCGTGGCAAGGTGTGCACAGGGTCAATATTCGATTAAGTGTCGAAGAAGCATTCTGAGGATATCAAATTTTTGATAAGGAACAATCTAAAAAGAGAGAACAGATGAGAATTCTTCAGTTGGGAGGACCCCACTGAAAATTTCCCAATCAACGAGCGAGATCCATTTGGAGGAATCGATATCTTTCCATACCGTGAGATCTAGGGAAGTTGCATGGAGGATAGTCTTTGAGTCCTTCAACACTTCATGTGTTCGGAGGCTAGAATTTGTTCAAGGAGCAGGATCGCCAAAGTCTCGAAGCTGGGAAGTAAATATAAGCCTTTGATATCAAGGAGGATACATGGCAGTATATCAAAACGTCCAGGAGATAAAGCTCTGGAATATTTGCGTGGAGAAGAATTCATTTTTTCCAAAGTTTCAAAGAATGAAGAGATCTGGATCGTTGGATCTAGAAGGACACATGGCATAGATCTACGTACTTTGGAAGAAGATCACTTTGGAGGAAAACAAGAATGGTGAATCCAAAAATCCCGAATCTTGAAGTAGCGAAGTAAAACATGGTTGTCAATCTGAGAGGGACACACATCATCAGATCATGAAGTCTGGAAGTGCGTACTCCGGAGGAAAATAAAGGAGGAAGTGGATTCATTGACTAAAAGTCATATGAAGCTAGAAAGGTAAGGAATCATCATATTGGTTCGTTATTGGAACACATGGCATCATATCTAACACTCCGGTGATAGAAAAATTTGGGGAAATTGGAGAGTAAATTACCGAAGGTCGTAAGTCCCGAAGGACGGAGTTCATAGGAGCCGTTGATAAAAAGAGGGACATGCGGAGAGTGGAGATTTACTCCAGAGAAATGTCACTCTGGAGGAAGTGAAGTGTAAAGGCACGAGAAATACCGAAGGCCGAAGCATCAGAGTTCATATCTAAGACTCTGGTGATAGAACACTTTGGGGAAATTGGAGAGTAAATTATGAAGGTCGTAAGTCCCGAAGGCCGGAGTTAAGATGAGTCATTGATAAACAGAGGGACACGTGAAGAGTGGAGATTTACTCTGGAGAAATGTCACTCTAGAATAAGTGAAGTGTGAAGGCACGAGAAATCCCAAAGGTGTTACACATCCAAATTACTCATTCCAATGATGGCCTAATGTCATCATTACCAAATGTCGCAAGTGTCGCATTTCACCCACAAGTGTCGCAAATGTCATACTGTCATATTGCCTATGTTGTGTCTTAGAAAACATTATCAAGAACACTTACAAGACACCTCAAAAGATTGGTTTTGAAGAGGAGAAGTCATTTGACAAAGAGTACAAGTCTTTTTCCACAGAAACAACCACTATAAAATCAATTTTGGAAGGCAACACTCCCCTATCCACTGTCAGAGAGTGACAACACTCTATGACCTCTTTTGGGGGAGCATTCCAACACTTTGTGCCCCATTCTGAGGGAGTGCTAGCCTTTTTTGAACGAATTTTTGGATTGTTGAGAGAAATCAAGGAAGAATACCTTCATCTCTAAAGTTGGTTGGATTCGAATCTGAGGTCAAGGCTTGATCTTAGGGAAGATCCACAATTGAAGGAGAAGAATCCTCAACCTATCCCAATAATATCTTAAGTGGTTATGCCTCTCCAAGCCTATATAAGGAGGCCTCCTCATGGTGAAAGGGGAGACATTGTAAAGAATCAAACTTATGATCTCATAAGGGAGATATCATTGAAGCATCATCATTCTGTGTGTGGATTATTTGAGCAAGGGCCTGGAAAAAGAGACCTTGGTGAAGCTGATGCACCTACATCTATGGTTGTAAGGATTTCACGTTGTTTTCATTGATATAAATCTATGCTTGTCCTGTTTCCTTTAAAGTTTGTGTATGTTTCATGAACTTGTTTCTGTTATAGATCCATTATGAAGCTAATCATGGTAGATTAGAAAGTATGTCTCATTGTTGTTTCTCATTGTATTACGGGACCTTCTGAAGAACTTGGAGATCAAGATCAGCCTGGATTGAGAAAGGATAAACGTCAGTAAAGGTATTTACCCTTCTTATTTCTTCTTCTTTGAATAGTTTAGCTTCATGAAAAGGAATGCCAGTGTCCACAATAACACTTTTCTATCTTGGTCATAGGGGTCTAGTATCCAATAGGAAATCCACTTGTCCATAGGGGGATTCTCCTGTAACAGAAATTGGCGACTCCAATGGGGAGGGACTTTGATTTTTGATTTCCTTCCTAGATCTTTTTTTAGACTTTGCTCATTTTTTGACCTTCTTCATACCGTGTCTCTGATTCTTAGATGTGTTGATTGGACCTTTATTCTATCCTATACACTTTGAATGTCTGAAGCTTGCCTGTGTTTTTGGATTTATGGGCATTTTTATGAACTTTAAGAGGCTAGCACTCCCTTTCCCTTGCTACCAGAGCGTTGGAGCTCCCTACTAGGCTTACATAGAGCATTGCAATAGTCTGGTGCCCTTGACACCAGAGCACTACCCCTTTTCTGTTAAAAATAATCTATGAGTTTAATCTCTGAGTTCATTTTATTGTTGTTGGTACTTACTCAAAGTCCTTACAAACTCAGTACATCTTTGTCTTGGCCTTCAACACTTTTATTTCTAAGAATTGATCACCTTTTGTTTGGAATTTTGATATTTTTTCCTTGCCTTGAATTCACTCTTTGTCTTTGACGATTAAGAGTCAACTTACTATTTTCCTCTCATTTATCTGACTGAATGAAAGCTTTTGTAAGGAAATTCAAAGGTCTATGAACCATTCCATTTGATCTTTGAGGTCATCTTGTCCAAGCCCTTTTTCCTTCTTTTCAATTTTTTGGTTTTCTTTTTGCAAGTTTCATTATCTTTGTCTTTCTTGCTTAATCATGAAGAGATTGTGTTTTTGTTTCTGTGAAGTTTGCTTCTGATTGTCTAAATATCATTGATCTTAAATTCTAAATGACATAGGGAGATTTACATCAGATTAATTATCATTCACACATAAAGCAAAAGGATACAATTTTTATGATTGTTTTTGGATATTAGAACAAAATTCTATGAAATGTTTAGCATTATACTTGATATGATTGAGAAACAATTGATTGAGGATATTGCATCTTAGTGTTTGACAGTGAAAAGAACATTTTTCTCCTTCCCTTAAATAGGCATTCATTGAAAGAAAAGGATTCTTATCATTTTTCATGCATTTTTTGGAAATCGAGTCATAATACCATCAGTTTCATTTTCATACACCCTTGAGTAAAGAACGACTACACAATTAACGCTAATTAAAATTTATCTAGAACATTTTGTTTTTAGAATCTTCCACCAACATTAGACTAGGATCAAAAMTTTGGATCAGGCTGTGAGCACAACTCTCCAAAGTATTCAAAACAAACATTAGCATCTTGCGATAGGGAGAGAAAATCCAATTGTCGTATAGGATTTTTGGGATCCCCCTCTCACACATGGGTTATGAACGAGGTTGCATTCGAGAGWGTTACATATATTATCCCTCTGTGGTTCAACCATTTGTAGTGGTCAGATCGTATATTGAGGGTTCTTATTGAGGTTCAGCTGGTTTCATTTGGACTCGRTGCTTCGTGAACTCTGAATCCATTCGGAGTTCTCTGGAGTTCTACCGGTCTACTTGTCCTCAGTTCTCTCGAAGGATTTCAGACTTGTTATCCTGCTCATACGTTCAGAATGGACTATCGACTGTACCAACCCAGGGGATGACGATGATTTGGTGTCCTTAGTATCCATAATATTTAGTTACTTACACAAGGTGACGGTGAAGGGAAGTATTCGGTGTACCTGGAACATATGGTGGTCAAASTCACTCGGGCTCCTTGGAGGGTAAATCCACAATTACTGCGTGAAAGCTTGCACCAAGGTGCAAGTCCATTAAGCAGGCTTCCRTTGTAACTGTTCCACCATATCCTAGCCCCTTCTTGACTTGATCAAGTAACGTTGGATTTCATCACCAACTAGGACGGTCATCAAGAGAAGGTTTTGTTTGCTTGATTTGATTCCTAGATTTGATTAGTGCATGCTCTTTCTTTTTCGTTAGTTAGCCATAGATTTTTTTCGTCAAATTTTTTGTTCCACCAACATCAACCCTCCATGCCATTCACGTAGGGTACATGGACTTCCCCCAGAAAATATGGAAGATTCTACCCCTTTACACCCTCATTCTATGGAGGGATCTCCTCAACAGAGTGAAGTCCACAACATTATAACCTCACAGGAGCAAGTTTCCACCTCTTTAAAAAATTTTCAAATTGTTTCAGATTGTATGGAGGCTTTCCACATTCCTATGGGATATGGAAGGTGTTTTCTCCAGATGAATTTAGCCAGAGAACTTGTTGTTATTGATCCTTCTGAAATTTTGATTGGGCCTCATTTGGGCCCTCAAGTCGAAGACCCCCTTTGGACTACTAACATAGTTTGAAGCTCACCTCACACAATGTGAGATCTTTATGGATTAGGAATAGGTGCTAATATACCTATATATCCCAAATACCTGAAACATATGTTACCTATTTTGTACCCTTAGATCATTTTACTAGTACAACCATTAGTTCAACCACATCGTTTGTTGGTTTGAACATGCAGTCTATTAGTCCAAGTTCCACTATTTCTTTCCAAATGGCCCATTCTATGATGGTCCCTCATGTTGTGACTATTACCATCAGTAATTTGGTGGTTTTCCAAGCTCCTATTGGTACACCACTTTCATCTAGGCCTTCTTTGTCACTTCCCCTTGGGTGCAAAGCACTGAATTCGTTCATTGTCAACACTACCCAGGTTATACCCAAAAGTTCTATACCTATACAACAACCCGTAGGGAGTGGTCTTTGTGGCTCTAATCCATTAAGTGGCACCAATAAATCATTTACATATGGTTTCCAAACTCCAGGGACTCAACCTCATGCTAGGGGGAAACCTCCTTTTAGACGACAACCTCCGTTTGGAGGGAAACCTCATGCTGAGGGGAAACCTCCTTTCGGAGGGCAACCTTCACTTGGAGGACAAACTCCTTTCAGAGGGAAATCTCTGTTTGGAGGGAAACCTAATCCTGGGGGGAAACCTCAGACTGGATCCCATCATCAACCTTATGGACATAATGTGTCTACAACACCCAATCTATGGAACATTTCTTTCCCAGGAAACTCACAGTTCTCTAGGGGAAATAATCCTTAAGGTCTACAACAACCTCATCTTTCTCAGGGGAATAATATATATCCTCCTTATGGAAAAAATGTTTACTCCCCATACGGGCAAACACCAAATCCAAATTATAATCCTCAAAACCCATCAATTTATCCTCTGCTCGCACATGTTTCTCAACCCTCCTCAAATCCTATTTACTCTGGTCAGAAACAACCGTATGCAGGAGGAACTATTGGTTACAATTCTCCACCTAACCCATTTTACGGTCCTATTGGCGTCCCTATGCCACACGAGTATCACCTTCAAGTTAACCGACAACTACCATTCCTTGCTACTCTGGATCTCCCAGACTTGTCTTGGTTGACCAATGATCATATACGTCATTATCCTTTCTGGCTAGTGATTCTAGATAAACTACCTTCTGATATTCCAAAATTTGATGGTGAACCTGGGGACTACCCAAATAACCATGTGATGACTTTCCATTTGTGGTGTTCATCAAACTCCTTAAAGGACGATTCTATACATTTGCGTCTTTTCCAGTGAACACTTACAGGTTCAACAACCAAGTGGTATATTGAACTACCACGTGGTTCTTTTCAAGACTTCAACTCCATTTCCATGTCCTTTCTCACACAATTTCAACTACCCATTCAATACGAGACAAGTACCAAACTCTTAACCTCCCTTCATCATAAAAACTCCGTGCACATCTTCGATCATATTCATGAGTGGAGGTGACGACGAAGGTTGATCAAAGAAATCATTCCTAACCAATTATTGGAGGAATGGTTTACAAGATCACTCTTACCCCTAATTTCTCGTGATGTCTCCATGGTGGTGTAGTCATTGAGGAAGAGGCCATTGCTCGGGCTCAATACTTAGATTTTGTTTATTCTCAATCTAGTACTTTGTATGAATTAATCCCAAATGCTACCCGTGCAAATACTAATCCATCCAAAACTTCATCCTCATTTCATGCCGATGGCATTATTGGATCCATCAAAACCCAATCTCTTTCCCAGTCGACTGGAACAACTAACCGATCTGATTCGGTACCCGCTCCCAGTTCGACCACACTCTCCTCTACCTCCCCCCAAACTCAAATCTTTGAGGTGAATGCAGTTCAATCTGCCCCTTCACAACAATCCAGAGGTAAGAGAAAGAAAAATAACAAAACCAAAAAGAATAATAAAAATGAACAACCTAAAACTCAAAACCCACCACCTTATACCGAAAAGTAACCACAGTGGAAACCAAAATTCTCATGTCTCATTTGTGGTGACGATCACTACACTCAAGACTTTCCACATCACAATGAAGTGGCCAAACTTTTCAAAGGGAATTCCCAACCCATCGTGCTTAGTCAGCCTTTTCCTCAACAGTAATCTATGGTTGCTCAAACCCCCTCTCCAGGGGGTAGTTCCAACCACCCTTCTCATGATGAAGCCTCGACAAGTGCCCATATATATCTATTTAACAGGATTGATTTAACTACCTTCTCTATGACCTACGACACACCAATTAAACCTGATAAAGGAAAGGTCTCTAATGGTTCTTTACCGGATCCATCACCATCCTCCGTTATCCCTCCATATGTCAGTCCTCCATATAGATCACTTTAGATCGAGAAACCTACGTTTGAATCTATATTACGCCCTCCTAAGAGCACTATCTGTAAATCTAACTTTAATCCTAGTTCTCGTGATACCCAGAACTACAACATTGTGGAATATTTGGCTCAAGCACCATGTGTTATGTCTATGTTAGAAGTTCTACAACACTGTCCAAGACAATGTAGAATGCTCTTGGCCGCTATTGGCACTTTTGATCCTTATTCATTCAACAATATCATGTTTAACCTGGATAATTTTACATATCGACTCTCTCACCAACTTGCTTTCCAAGCTATTTTTGTTGTTCACAATCAAAAAATTCACTGAACTATTTTGGATGAGGGAGCCTCTAATTGTATCATGTCTTTAGCCTACTGGAAAATCTTGAAATCAACCACACTTAACAAATCACCAATGATGTTGCATGCATTCGATGGGCGAGGTATTCATCCTCATGGACTATTCCAGTCTTTAGCCATTCAGTTAGGCAAAAAAACTATTACTATAGATGTCGAGGTGGTCGATGCTCCTCTCGATTACAACCTATTACTTGGAAGAATTGGTTTTATACCATGACTATCATAGCTTCTTCAGTGTTTCAATGTGTGCAATTTCCTCATCAAGGTAAAATTATCACCATCGATCAGTTAGATTACTGTACACCTCACGCTCGCACTCCTTCTACCAACAATATCCCCTTTTTGGGAGATCACAAGATCGCGTATGAAAGTGTTGGTGTTGGCTTGTTGAAAGACTCTAGCCTTATGGGTACCTTCCCTACACCACTCCCACCCACCACACATCATATTTCCATAATCAATATGATTTCGACTATAGTTTTCCAATCCTTGGAATCATCTGACCCTTGGATTGTACCTAGTCACACCATACCACTTAGTCCAGCTGAAACCTCATACATTGCTATCCAATCCACCTCTCCCTCCTCAGATGACCAACATCTATTGGCACCCGACAGTTACTCAATGCCATCGTGGTTAAATTGCTTTTCGTCTGCATTCGACTACATTTCCCAATTTTTTCTTCCGATGAATCTATAATGGAAATGCTTAGTATCGACGACGTACCTTGGGATGATAGCCATCATCGATCCTCTTTTCTTCCTTCTCTTGAATAAATTTAGGAAGACATACACTTTGTCTTCCCTCCTGATGTTGTCGATTTTCCAAAATATCCCATACTCACACAAGATACTCTTTCTGAGGGGAATTTGGGAAACATTTCATCTACGATCGTTATTGTCATTTCGATCAAGGAAGGTGTCATGGAAAACATTAACCTCGGTTCTAATTATACATCTGAGGAAGTGGTCTCTTATATCGCTTTATTTAAAGAATTTCGTGATGTCTTTGCTTGGAGCTACACAGAGATGCCAGGGATCGATCCATCGATCATTGTGCATGAGATTAAAACCTACCTAGGTGTCAAACCTATTCGACAAAAAATCTACTCGGTCCATCCTAAGAAGACCGTGGCTATTAAGGCAAAAGTTGAGAAATTACTTAAATGTGGCTTCATTTATCTTGTCCCCTTGATGGAATGGGTTTCAAACATTGTTCCAGTTACTAAGAAATAAGGGACCATTCACATCTGTGTTGATTATAGGGATCTCAATAAGGATTTTCCAAAAGACAACTACCCTACACCCTTCATCAACCAGATTATTGATAATTGTGCTAGTAGCGTAATTTTCTCTTTCATGGATGGTTTCTCGGGGTACAACTAGATTGACATTTTACCTGCTAATAAACATAAGACAACCTTCATCTTCCCATGGGGAACTTTCACTTATTAGAAACTACCATTTGACCTTAAAAATGTTGGTGTTACATTCTAGCGAGCCATGTCTTATGCTTTCCATGATATAAAACATATTAAGGAACCTTACCTCGATGACTTACCTACCCATTCATCCAGTCGATCATACCATTTTGGTCATCTATGGGATATTTTTCTTCGATATCAGTCTTACCGTATTCATTTGAACCCACATAAATGTATTTTTGTTGTTGAATCAGGTCAAATCCTCGGCTTTGTTGTCTCCAAGGATGGGATTAGGGTGGATCCCTTA
Organism: Picea mariana; assembly: GCA_032191745.1. Lineage (NCBI taxonomy): Eukaryota > Viridiplantae > Streptophyta > Pinopsida > Pinales > Pinaceae > Picea > Picea mariana. The sequence continues at coordinate 182,707 of JASDQU010010132.1, read as the reverse complement.
AATATTAGAGCTATCCTAGATTTACCACCACCTAACAACTTGCAACAACTCCAAAGTTTGCAGGGGAAGTAAAACTTTCTTCGCCACTTCATTTGTAACTACACTGAGATCACTAAAGGATTCATGTGATTGTTGTAGAAAGATGCCCCTTTCATCTAGGATGACATTGCTCAACGGTCTTTTGATGCTCTTAAGCATGCACTGACCAACACTCCTTTTTTTCATCCTCCATATTATACGAAGGACTACATCCTTTACTTAGCGACCTCTAATTCCACTATTTCCATGGTGTTAGTTCAAGAGGACTCTTCCGGTGAAGAACATGTGATTTATTATTTGAGAAAACGTCTATCTGGACCAGGGCTTCACTATTCACATGTTGATAATTTGGCTATGGTAGCCATCATCGTCGTCTAGAGATTTCATCACTATATTTTTCTACGCACCACCACAATTATCACGGAATCAAACCCCATGTATCATATTCTGACACGTCAAGTCCTTGGGGGAAAATAATACAAATGGATCATCATCCTTCATGAATTCGATCTTGAATTTGCTAAGTCCAAATCTAAAAAGTCCTTGGTGTTTGTAGAGCTCATCTACAATTTTCTCCATGCTGATGAAGACACTGAGCCTAGAGATTCTCTCCCTGATGAATCTCTATTCCTCGTTAGAATTTTTGATCCTTGGTATGGAGAAATCCTTCTTTATATCCAAACATAATTTTTTCAGCTCGATATCTCTCATGAAGAACATCATCGTATTCACCACCATTCCCATTGTTACCTTATTATTGGCGACACTTTATATCGCCATGGCATTGACACTATTCTACGACGATGTCTGAATCATGAAGAGGTTGAATGCGTCCTCAATGAATTTCACATTGGAGCTTGTGGTGGTCATCTTTTTGGGATGACTACATCCCAGAAATGTTTACATTCCAATTAACTTTGGCCCTGAATCTTCAAGAATTGTATTGAGGCCGTTAAAAAGTGCCCACCCTACCAAGTTTTTCATAAAAAGGCATGCACCCACCCTGCTTTGCTGAATCCCATTATTTCCATTGACCCATTTGCAAAATGGGACATTGATTTCATGCAGTGTAAGCCTACCTTAGCCAGGGGGAATGGTTATATAATCATCGTTGTCGATTACTTTACAAAATGGGTTGAGGCTATGCCTACCTTTCTGAATGATGGTCGTACTGCAAATTTTTTCTTTTTTAACCACATCATCACTTGCTTTGGTGTTCCTTAAGCCATTGTCACTGATCATGGTTCACATTTTCAAAACCAGATGATGAGTGAGTTGCATGCTAAGTTGGGTTTTCACCATGAGAACTCATCCCCATACTATCCTAAAAAAAATGGACAAGTTGAAGCTATCAACAAGGTCCTCAAAACTATGATCCAATAGATGGTAGGGGAAAATAAGACATACTGGCATCTACAATTTTTCTCCTCTCTCTGGGCTTATCATACTTCAGTGAAACCTACTACTAGATTCACTCCCTTCCAGCTAGTATATGGCATAGAAGCTGTTTTACCAATCGAGTGTGAAATTCCCTCATTGAAACTCAAAGTAGAACTCCTGCCCCACACCTCTACTAAAGAAGAATGTTTATTACACTTTACTAGGATTGATGAAATACGTCGTGATGTTGCCCTTGTTTACAAGATGTATCAAAAATGAATCAAGAATCAATATGACAAATCTGTCCACCCTCGTACTTTCGCAGAAGGAGACCTAGTCCTCGTTTATGACAAGTCTCATGACAAGTTAGGGGTAGGTAAGTTAGAACCTCTATGGCATGGTCCTTACATCATGAAATGTGTTTTACATAGAGGTTCCTACTATCTAGTTGACTACGACGAAATCTCTTTGGGTGAGCCCCAGAGCGGGCTTTACCTTAAGAAGTACTATGCTTAGAACATCTAGCATGTGTGCTTTGTACACTATTGTATTTTAGTTTGGTGTGTCTTTTTCTTTTCCGTGCTTGAGTTTTTTCCCTAGCTACTTATACTGTTTCTTTTGTTTTCATGCACATATGATGTATTCCTTTCCTATATTTGTTGGGTTTGCGGATGGTGCTAGTCAACACACCCAAAACATTGCTTTTGCAGCTTGGGTCATTTACCACTCTGATGAGTTGGTGACTTCAAGAGGTATTTGCTTAGGATCGGTAAATAAAAACATGGAATAATCCCAACTCGTGGTCTGTCAACTTAATCGAATCTATGCTATTTGCAATCCTATCCTACTATGTCTCCACTTACAAGTTTGTCCTCTTGAACGAATTTTTGATTTTATCGAGTACAGACACATACCAAGAGAACTCAATACCATTTCAGATTCATTAGCTAATTACATCATGGATAGGTATCTCGCACATAGATAAGTTTTCATAAAGGAAATAATTCACATCTCATATCATCATGTAAATTAAAATCCATCACATAAAAGAAATCATTATTTGCAAACCATTTGGCATTGTAAAAAGTCAGAAATGTATATATATACGGCGTGACTGAAAATGTTTGGTTACATCAAAATGGTACATAGATTGGAAAAATGTGGGTCCTCACACCCATAAACATTGTCATACAGACTATACAATCATCAGGAAGCCCCTATTCTTCCTGCATCACATTATGCTCTGAGTAACATATCATTGCGTGGGATATTCACCTCAATAAAGAGTTAAGACTCTCAGACACTCCCACACTGTGTCTTTGTAGATGTAGTGGCACTTCCCTCCTCCTAAGAGGAGGGACACTCGTCATGAGGCCTTGTATGTTTCTTTCAACCTCTTGTAGACCTCCTATTGCTACCCTTTGATCTACCAATATCTGAGCATCCCTGTGATGCCCCAGTGCCGACATTTATGCTGGACGTGTTTCTCCCCTATCTGCACAATGAAATGATATGTCTGTTAAAAACTCTTCTATGTACCCCCCCCAAAAAAAATAATATAAAGTTTTAAAATAAAAAAAAACACTTGACAAGATTGTTTTGGTTTCTTACTTGACACATCCCAGTCCTCCCCTTCTAGAAGAACCAAGTCCATGCTTCCCTGGAAATCCACTCCGAAGTATGGAAATTCTTCTATCACGATCAATTGGTATCTCAACCAAGCAAAGAAATCACTGGTGAATTTGAATTCTGAATCTAAGCCTAACCTCGGAGATAGGCTAGTCCATCACTCCATACGTGGTTCTCCCACTGGCCATACTGCTAATGCAATCTAAGGTTGCATATGAGTAATGCATTCTAAGAAGAATGAAACCAAGAATGAAACATACTCGAACTGCTTTTCCTGCCCTGCTTTGCATCTCATAATTTTCTCCTTCACATTCTGAAGGAACCCTACACTCCAGTTAAAACAATGTTGGATCTAGACACTGCAAACCATAGGCCACTTGTGATCTTGAAACTAGGTGCAAGATGGTACTTCCTGCTATACTCGTAATGGCAAAAACAATGGACCGAAGAGGTAGATCCTTGATTTCTTTGATTGCGATTCTACCTCCCACTAATCTTGATCCTGGGACACAATGGTTTGCCAAGTACTCATCCACAGGCACGGGAAGTGCCCTCTGTCCGAATAAAACTACTGGGGCCCCTCTTTTCGAGAGGTCGGTCAGTAAGTACACATATTCCAACTCGATGGTAAGAAGTTGTGTTCCAGTTTGAAACCCTTGTTCCGCAACGTTCCATAGCCTGATCATATGCTCAAGAAGAATAATCTCTTTATTCATTTTTTGCATTTTGAAGAACCTGAGGAGACCACAATTCCTCAATGTGGCCCTTGATCGGGGACTTTGCAAGGCGGCCAAATCATTGAGCTCATGCTCTCTTTCATTCCACTCGATCATGACTTTTTCTAAAGTTACCTGCAATCATCAACAAAAAAAATTCATTAGTCATGCTTTTTCGACAATTTTTGAGCAATTGAAAACTTTTTAAAAAAATTTCTTTCTCTTTATATGAGGCCAATGCTGCATTTATATTCACATTAGAGTGCCAAGGCCCCCTCATAATTGCCACCAAGGCACTCTAAAAATTAAAATGCTCCCCTTCATGTTTTGAGAAAGCAATGGCCGTTTTGGGAATTTTTTCTTGTGGTTTTTGGGCAGCACCCCCTCCACCACTACATCAGAGCATTGGCATGCCTTCATCAGTTTGCATGGGCACTTACAAAATTGGGCAATACTCCCCCACTAATTCTAGAGGAGCACTGGGCCCTTTTGTGTGCTTGAGACAACCCAGGGCATCAATTTTTGCACCCAATTATTGCCTAAAAAAAAAATTTGAACTGTACAAATTAGAGAGAGGAAGAAGAGCACTAACTTGCTCCAAACGATGAGGAACATAGCCGACTGTAGCTCTGGCATCGAGCAATGCAAGTTTCACCCTGCAAAGCGCAAACTCTCCACTGCTACAATTCTTTGCAAAAATGAAATGGTAAATGATATTTTTACCCCTTTTTACTATTATAAATTTCATTTTTGCCTAAGATATAGTTATTTTTGGGTTTTGAAAAATATTTTGGAGGCCTTATTAATACCCTGGAATGCATTTTTGACATTATTGGCAGGTTTCAGAGCAGTTTTGTTCATTTTTATCTTGTCACATTCACGAGCATAGTCTTAGTTCATTCTCACGCTCAAAAAACATAAGAACACACCAGGTAAACTTTTATCTTTTTTTCGGACCCACATGGATACACGAAAAATGAACCCCTTGGAGTCGTCTTTAAGCTCTTTTTAGACTTTCTAAACATGAAAAAATTGACAAGTGATCTTGCTTCCTTCACTCATTAAAAGGTTTGAAAGGGGGTCTTTCGAGTGATAATTTATCTTTTTTTTAGCCTCGTGAGACTAACATTACGAAAAAGGACAAGATTGGAGTCGTCTTTAAGTCATTTTTAGACTCTCTAAACATGGAAAACCACTAGTTTTACCTTCTCTGGACTCATTAAACAATCATACATTGAAGGGCCCATATGGGACCAAACCCTTACTTCTTCCAGTTCATTAAACAAAGGAAGAGGGACTTACCAAAGGTGAGTTATATCGAGCATGTGTTACCCTCCTCGAGCTCGTTAAATTAAAAAGAGGTACTTGTATATCTGGATGGGGGAAAAATTGAAGGAAGCAAGCCAAGCATCTTTTGAGAACATTACCAGTAACTCTTACAGTCGCCCTTGAACATGACATTTTATCTTTGCACGCATTTTTTCACTGAACCTCTGCACTAAACCAATCCTTTGAGTTTCCTTACTTCTTTGGGTAACCCGACAAAAGTCATAGTATCCACTGCATTATCAAGTTTTGGTCCATGTCAAGTTTCTACTGTCGTGCCTCAATGTTCAAGGGAAGTATCTTCCTCAAGAATCCACCATCACAAATTCCGGTTTCAATAACCATGTCAGTCCATGTTCATTTGATCCACCAATTTACATCTCCATGTCACTTTCGTGTCGTTGATGGGGTATACATTAAGGCCCTCCTTTGACGAGTTTTTCCTGCCGAATTCATCACATTATCTAGGAACTAGACTTAGAAACCAGTTAGTACCTTAGGACCTGCATGCCTTAATGGAAGGCCTCCTCGTGTTTGAAAGTGGGTTTACATCATTGACCCCTGATCAGATGATTCCATGAATGTTCGAATTCAACTCATCCATTCAAATTCATTGGAATGTACTAGTGTTATCGGGTAAATCAGTGAATGCAGACATAGAATAATCCCCCTGGATCCACCTATATCTAGAACAAAACACGACAGGACATGGCACTTTCCCTAG
>JASDQU010010132.1:156818-173287 GCA_032191745.1 Picea mariana | reverse complement strand
TACCGAAAGCACCAGAGATAGGGCATGTGGGTGAATTGAGCCCATGTGGGTAACAAAGAAGGGACCTATGTGAATTGAATTTAGGATCTAGTAGAGGCCCAAATATCCAATTTGGCTCATCGAATTGAATATCCTTGACCGAGAGGTCACACATCCCCTAGAAGAGAGGGGTCTCGCATCACTTCCTTTGGAAATTATTATAGACAATGGTTATGCCTTTATTTCTTCTAAGCTGACTCAGTTTCTAGAAACACTGGGGGTTAAACATTTTACCTCATTAGTTTATTATCCCCAAGGAAATGGGTAAGACGAGTCTACTAAAAAAAATATGGTTAGAATTATCAAGTGGCTCATTGAATATAAGCCTCACCAATGGCACACTCTCCTCACTTATTCCCTTTGGGAAGATCCCACTACTGCCAAGGTGAGCACTGGTTGCACTCCCTTCCATCTTGTTTATGGTCAAGAAGCCATTCTTCCTACTGAGATGGAGCTTTCGTCTCTAAGGATGATGCTACAGGTTGAAGAATTAAATTATTCCAATATCTCTCAAAGGATAAATGCACTCTTGGCTTTAGAGGAACAAAGGACATTTTCCTTGGATAACATTAAGAGAAGAAAACAAATTGTTAAAATATATTTCAATAAAAGTGCAAAGGATGTCAAATTTAAGGTTAATGAGAAAGTTTTGTTGTGGGATTCAACTCATGCTGATAGAGGAAGGCATTCAAAGTTCCAAAAGTTATGGTTGGGCCCTTTTAAGATCGCTTTCGTCCTGGGCGCAAACTCCTGTATCCTAAAGGACTTGGAAGAGTGATTGTTTTCCTATAGCACCAACAGTTCTCACTTAAAACACTATGTGGAACCAACTTGAAAGTTTAAATGGTATATGCAAATTTTTCTGTATTATAGTTTTACTTTATTGCTTTGATTTTACTTTGCTATTATTTCTTTCTGTTGTTCATTTTGGATGTTTTTTTTTTTCTTTTATTGACTTATTTTCTTGTCAAAAATTAAATTTTGGATTAGGTTTTCCACAATGATGCTATTCTGTAAGTGTTGTTAATCAACAACAATCAAGTTACACAACTATCATGATGTTTCCCCTTGGATACGTCATTGAAATTTCTATATGCTTCAACTGTTGTTGGATAAGATAGTTGGTTTTTATCCCTACTTTTGTTTTCCTTTTCTTCCCTCCACTCCAAGATTCAAAAGAGCACACCAGAAAAAATTTCTCCTTAAAGAAAATAATGATTTAAATATGATTAATCAAATGATTATGCATACAAGGATAATCCCCCTCATACGTAACACTTTCCATGATTTATTCCCAAAACCCCAAATCATTTTTTCCCTTAAACTGCTCTCTTCCCCCTGTTGCATAATCATTCTGATGTTTATTTCCTTGATCTAATGTTCACCTAGTCTACGAAACTAGAAAATATGATTTCTTAATATGTTGGAAACAAATTTTCCTATGGAGTCACCAGTTTGTTGACTCTTAAAATCACAATGATGAATACTTCTCGCAAATGATTGCAAATCTCTATTATTTATTTATAATAATAATAATAAACTAGTAGGTGGGACCCCCTTGTAGACTAGTGGTGCTATGATGGATGTGTTGCACTTACAGTTTTGTTTGATGTTGTAATGATACCAACATAGTCTTCTATAGATGATGATTCAATTCATGGTTCTAATCATCATGGTGATATAATATGGTTGGTTGAATGTGTTATTTCTAGTTGGTTTTGGTGGTCACTTGCAACTTATGGCAGTACTATGGATAAAAGGATTATTTTTACAGGTGTTATGTTTATGCATTAAACATTGTTGATTTTTTTATATATGATTTCATGCAAAAGGATGATATGGGAGCTTAAATTTTAGGGAAAATATACTAAATAAAATCCTTAAGGTTATATGTGATTGACACAAAAGAAGGTGTATAGACCTAGCTGCTAGACTTATGCGCTTTGATTAAAGAAATATGTGTGAGGCATATATGGTAATGTTATAGAATATGGTTATTGTTAAAAGTGTTGACATAACTTGGGGTGGTGCACTATGTAATAAATATAGAAATGGATATTTGTTTGGATTAATGGTTGATGTTATGGTGGATGGGCTAGATTTTATGTTAATTGAATAGGGCTAGGGAAGGAAGTGACGTGCATTTACTGCATGTCACTCAAACAACCCTCGAGCCCGTCACCCTAGCCATACTTGCATTTGTTTTTTCACTCTGGTGGTTGGTGATGCTCTGGGATTTCTGTTTGTGAAAGGAAAATATAGTCCCACTCTGTCCCTGAAGAAATCTTTTCAGGTATGGTTCCTTTATTTTCCATCCATGATGGTTTCTTTGTGTTATGAACAGATTTTTGGCTTAGAATTGCATGAGATCTGTGTTTTTCTTAAGTTTTCGACTATGTATTAGTTTTGTGTGATGCAGGAGCATCAAATTCAAAGTTGAAGCACAAGCGTGGAGGCAAAGGAACGACATCTCAGCAATGACAAAGTTTCAAATCATAAATTAACTCAGAATAAAATCAGGTTGTTGAGATATTTTGTAAACAACATTTTAAAAATGTAACTTGTTTGTAAAGTCGTGAAGGAATGTAAGGGATTGCAGATATTGCGTGTTGAATCTTATCTTGCAATAAAAGTTAGTTATTGAAATAGGACAGAGTAGGTAACCACTAAGAGTTTGATAGGATAAGTTGCAGACAGGACGAGAGAGCTCGTGGAGCCAATCCTTAGATAGTTTTCATTGTTGCATTGTAATAGAACAGACATAATAGAAAGAGTGATATAGAGATCTGAGAGATCAGTAGAACAAAGTAGAGTAGAAGAAACATTATGTAATTTGTTTTCATGAATGAATAGAACAAACAAAATTGTCCCAAATCCTTGGACTGTGTTCATTTAACGTGTGATTGAACGACTATGATATTTTGTGTGTTTGGTTATTTTCATTTTAGTTTATGTATGATTGTTCGAGAGGTTGATTATGTGAGTTTGTGATGAAACTAGATGAGTTTCAATTGTTTCTCTTCTGACGCTCGTATGTAAGGTGTGCATCCTGAATGCAAAGAGTGTGTCGATTGAGTCTCGGAGTGACTCCGAGAGAAGTTCAGAGAGAACAAAGGGAACTTAAAATAGGTGCAAGGCATGCACAACATTGAGAAGTGACCAAGTGTTGAAGAACCCAGAATAGAGAATGCCAAGTGGGGGAGAAGAATTTATTTTCAAGAAATACTTCAAAGTGAGTTATCAAAATCCCGATAACACAAGGTGTGTGTGGGAAATCGAAATCTGCTTAAGGATAAAGTTCAGAAGGGATTTCACTTTTCACAAGTGTTAATGAGATACAAGAGTCAGACTCGAATGAGGAACAAAGGTTTCAAACCTTTTAACACTTAGAAAATCTTCTAAGTCGGGAGAACTCAAAATCTCAGGAGGAGGAGAGATAGTGGTCATTGGATCACTGTGCAAAATATCAACAGTCGTTTGATCAGAGTGAAGTTCATGAGCGTTAGTGCTTCACACACAAAAGAGAGAGAAAAATCACATGAGTTGAGAACTAATATTTCCAGAGCCCTAAGAGCCAGATATCCAAAATAGAATCTTAGTTACCCAATCAGAAGGAATAGATCTGAAGCATCAGATTGTTTGGGGAAAAATACAAGTGTCGGATCACCCAATTAAATCTTAGTTGTTAGATACAATGAGTCCGGGACGAGGCAAGTTTGAACTTTGATATTTCTGAAGCGCAAAGAGCTAAAGGGCTGGAGAGAATTTGGACCATTTGATCTAGGAGGACACGTGTCGACAGGTCGAAAGATCCAGAGTAAGGCGAAGGTCGAAGTGTTCAAACACCCGAAGTCTGAAGAGTCGAAGGGTTGAGAGTCGTCAATCTATAAGTGGACACTTGTCAACAGATCGTGAGCTCTGGGAAAGTTGAATTGAGTTTTCAGTTTGAGATATGATATTGTTGAAGTGCAAAGACCTGAAGACCCGAAGTAAAATCTGGGCCGTGAGATCCAAGGGAGACGTGGCATGAATCCGTGAACTCCGGGTAAGGTCCCAAAGTGGTTCATAGCCATTGGATTTAGAGGAGACGTGGTGCACATCTATGAGCTCTAGGTAAAGACCCAAAGAAATCCTCAATCGTTAGATCAAGAGGACACTCATCAGTGGCTCACAGACTCCGAGTAAAATCCATTAGGAAAAATAAATTTGAGATATGAGATCTCAAAATTTCGGAGACTCGAAGGAGATCTTGAACGTTGATTGAGAAGAGGGTCACAGGACCATTGATCTAAGTTGGAAGGTCGAACATTCGAAGTGGGAGAAAAACCATTTATTGAGTAGGACAGGTGTCAGCAAATCGTGTGCTCCAGAAGATTTGAGTATGGAGGAAAGTTGGGTTGAGATTTCAAAACCCTAAAGTCCAGAGTTGTGAAGGAGATCACAGCCGTTGATTGAAGGAAGGGTAGATCTAGTCAGTAGATTCGAAAGGCACATATTTGAACCGTCGATTCATACGTTATATTCAATATCATGAGATCGATGATCCCATAGCATTACATGGACATGAGTTTTGCAAAGTTTAAAATATTGAGGGCAGGCCACAATCCAAACCATCGTTTCGTTAGGAGGACACATGGAGGCTTGAGGAGGATTGAAGGCCCAAAAGTAGTTTGACTGCAAACTTCTTGTAGCCTCACCTACAATTGTGTGGCCATTTTCAATATCACATCAAGAGGGGGCTTATCGGAAAAAGGAGCTAACGCCCGACACTCTGATCTTTCGCATGAGAGTGAAAGGGAGGGTTTGTGGGTGCCATTAAAACCTACAACAAGAAGCTGAAAGGGCCTGTGTTTAGTCACATAAGGAAACCATTAAGGTTTCAGAGAGTCACTTGACTCTAGAATCAAAGATCCAAGACTGGGAGGTCGCGCAGCCCTACGGGGGAGTAGGGGGGATGCATTAGGTGGTATCAGAGATAATATTGAGTTTTTTTGCAGACAACAAGCAAAGGAGAAATGAGGTAAATTGATATCATTTTTGGTATCAAGAATTTGATTTCTATTGTCATAGGTGACACAGTGAAATCATGCCACCCAGAAGGCATAGAGTGAATGTAGAAATAGAGGAAGAAATGAGGTGACTCTGAATGAGAATGTATTCCATGGAAACAACACATAGGAGAGCACTAGACGTTGGAGATATCAGTGAAGTTGAGAGTGAATAAGAAGAGGTTGAAGAAAATGTAGCAGAAGATGCTGCACAAGATCGCTTGATAAAAGACATTTCAAAAATAGGAGCTAGAGCGAGAATATAGGTACCAATGTATGAAGGCAATTTAGAAGTTGAAGAATTGTTAGATTGGGTACGTGCTATGGACAAATACTTAGATTATGAAGATATTGAAGAAGATAATATGGTGAAGCATGCAGTGACAAGACTGAAAAGTCATGCAATGCTATGGTGGGATGAAATGCAAGCCGAATGTAGGAGCAATGGTAATAAAATGACTAAACGCTGGGATAGGATGGTAGCCAAGCTGAAGGAAAAATTTATCCCAAAGGACTATCAAATCAATATGTTCAGGAGATTGCAAAACCTGAGACAAAAAAGATTATCAGTGAAGGAGTACACTGAAGAAAATGAGGATGAAAAGGCAACCAGATATATCAATGGGATGAGATATGAAATCCAAGAGGATGTCAACATGATGTCGGTTAGTACAGTCGAGGATGTTTATCAAGCAGCCTTGAAAGCTGAAGAAAAATTGGCCAGGAAGCAAAACCAGCGAAGTAGAGGAGGAAATTCAAGCATAGGTAAGGGAACCACCAAAGAGAAGTTCCATAAGACGAAGCATGAAGCTGACAAACAATATAGTCACCATGAGAAGGTTGGAAGTCCTAAAGAAAGACAACATGGTGGAAGAATTTTTTTTTCCAGAGGAAGAGGAAGAGCCAGAGGAGGCTTACTAAAATGTTATACCTGTCCAAAACAAGGGAACAAGTCTTGGAAATGTCCTGAGAGAAAGTATGAAGGGGGATGTGAAGAACACATTACTGAAGCACATAAGCATGTGGAAGCAGAAGTGGCAGAAGGAGGAAAGAACCTCATGATGAGGAAGATTCTTCTTAAACTAGAAGAACTAGTTAAATGAACAAGTCTGTTTAGAACTGCTTGCAGGTCGAAAGACATAGTTTGAAAGGTTATCATAGACAGTGGGAGCACTGAAAATTTAATATTCATAGAGATGGTGGAGAAGCTAGAGTTGAAGACAACTACACATCCAAACCCATACAATTTATCATGGTTGTGAAAAGGACATCAAGTAATGGTAAGTCAACAATGCCAAGTTGAATTTAAAATAGGAGGGTACAGGGATGAAATATTATGTGATGTAATTCCTATGGATGTCTGTCATATTTTATTGGGGATACCATGTTAGTTTGATAGAAAGGTTATTCATGATGGAAGAAAGAATACGTATACCCTAGAGAAGAATGGTAGGACACATATGTTGTTACCCATAGAAGACAAAGAGATACAGAGGGAAGCTAGTTCAAGCATACTTTTCATGAGTGGGAAGGAACTCTTGAATGAAGTTAAGAAGGAGAAAGAAATGTAGTTTTCCATAGTGAGGAAGCCTAGAGTTATCCTTACGAATACTTTTGTGGAAGATTTTCCTATAGAAATGTAGGAACTGTTAGAAAAATTTGTTGACATAGTAGTGGATGACTTACCTCACCCATTGCCACCCATTAGGAGTATAAGACATTATATTGACCTTATTCCAGTAGCTAGTTTACTAAACAAAGAATCTTAGAGGTTGACACCTAGAGAGAATGAGGAAGTCAAAAATCATGTCCAAGAGTTTTTGAATAAATGTTTAGTCTGGGAAAGCCTAAGCCCACGTGCAATACCAACTGTGTTAAGTCCAAAGAAGGATGAAGGATGGAGAATGTGTATAGATTCCCGAGCCATCAACACGATAACCATTAGGTACAAATTTCCTTTACCAAGGATGGATGATTTGATGGATTGTTTGAGTGGAGAAAGCTATTTTTCCAAGATAGACTTAAACAGTGGATATCATCAAATAAGAATGAGAGAGGGAGATGAATGGAAAACATCATTCAAGACAAATGAAGGATTGTTTGAATGGTTGGTCATGCCATTTGGGTTGAAAAATGCACCAAGCACATTTATAATATTGGTGAATGAAATGTTGAAATACTTCATAGGGAATTTTTTCATAGTATATTTGTATGACATACTAATCTTCAGTAAGACAAAGGGAGAACACTTAAGAAATTTGAAATTAGTGATGGAAAGGTTGCAGCAAGAGAAGTTGTTGATAAATCTGAAGAAATGTTCTTTTATGAAGACATAACTCATATACTTGGGTTTTGTGATCTCTTCAAATGAATTGAAGATGGATCCAGAAAAGGTGAGAGAAAACAAAGAATGACCATCTCCAAGCAACATATTTTAGGTAAGAAGTTTTCATGGGTTAGAAATATTTTATAGAAAGTTAATCATAAATTTTAGTGGTATATGTGCATCCATGTTGGACACTATGAAGAAGAAACACAAGTCCTTCAGTTGGACAGAGGAAGATGAAAAATGTTTCAAAGTGTTGAAGGAGAAGATCACAGAATAACCAATTCTTGTCTTGCCAGATTTTGGAAAAACATTTCAGGTGATATGTGATGTGAGTGGACTAGCTATTGGAGTAGTCTTGATTTAGGATAATAGGCCAGTTGCTTATTTTAGTGAGAAACTGAATGACACCAAGAAGAATTATTCCACATATGAAAAATAATTTTATGTAGTGATTCAAGCTTTGAAGAAGTGGAGACACTATCTAATTCCCAAAGAATTTATCTAGTATAGTGATAACCAAGCTTTGCAGTTTATACTAGGCAAGAAAAGTTGAATCAGAAACATGCTAAATGGGTAGAATTTATGCAAAATTTTACTTTTGTCATCAAATATGTTGTTGGAACTGCTAACAAAGTTGTAGATGCTTTCAGCAGGAGGAGTTTGATTTTACAAGAATTCCAAGTGGATACCTTAGGGTTTCAACACCTCAAGGAGATGTATAAAGAAGAAACAGATTTTAAGGAAGCTTATGAGGCATGCAAGAATCCTTTATTTGGAGACAGAAGCATGCGGACTAAATATTTGATCCATGATGGATTATTGTTCAAGGGAAGCCAATTGTGCATACCGAAATGCTCAATGAGAGATAATTTTCTGAAGGAGAAACACAACGGAGGTTTAGCTGGACATTTTAGTCATGACAAGACATTTGCATAACTGAGTAATTCATATTATTGATTGAGCATGAGAGAAGAGGTGAAAAATTTTGTGAACAAATGCAAAATTTGTCAGTATGAAAAAGGAAAACAATAGAACACTGGTTTTTATCATCCATTACCAATTCTAGAAAGGCCATGGGATGCAATCAATATGGATTTTGTTTTGGGATTGCCTAGAACTCAAAAAGGGAGTGATTCCATATTTGTTGTGGTGGACATATTTTCAAAAATGGCACATTTCATACCATGGCAGAATACAAACGATACTACACACACAGCTAATTTTCAAGATAAGTAGTGAGACTACATGGATTGTTGAGGAGCATAGTCTTAGACAGGGACACCAAATTTGTAGGACACTTTTGGAGGACTCTATGGAAAAGGATAGGGATGGACTTGTCCTTTAGTTCAACATATCACCCTCAGACAGATGGACAGATTGAATTAGTAAATAGGAGTTTGGAAAAATTGTTGAGAATCTTAGTCACTGAGAAAGGTCATCAATGGGATCAGATTCTAGCACAAGCAAAATTTGCATTCAACAATTCAGTCAATAGGAGCACAAGGAAAAGTCCATTTGAAATTGTGTATGTATACAACCAAGAGGGGTTACAGAGTTGAGAGATCTGAATCAAGATGAGTTCAGAAGTGCTGGAGCAGAGTATTTTTCAATAGAAATGCAAAAACTCCATGACAGATTCAGAGAACAACTACAGAACAACAACTAAAAATACAAGCGCAAAGTTGATCAAAAGAGGAGAGAAGTTCAATTCGAAGTTGGAGATGAATTTTTAGCTCATTTTAGAAAAGAAAGGTTCCCAAGGGGAACATATAACAAATTGAAGATGAAGAAGATAGGACCATGCAATATTCTGAGAAAATCCATAGCCAATGCTTATGAAATTGAGTTACCATACAATGTTGCGGACCTGTATCATTATAGGAGAGATGAGGTAGGATAATTAGATGATCAGAAAGAATTTCACTGAGAAGAACAATTGCCCACAGTAGAAAAAACTCATATGGAGAAAATCATTGAATAGAGAGATGGAAAGAAGACCAGGAGAAAGACATATCCTGAATACTTAGTGAAGTGGAAAGATCATCCAATGGAAGATGCAAGTTGGGTTACAAAACCTGATATTTTGAAGCATGGAAAGACAGTGCAGGAGATCATGGACATGAGTCCATGAAAATTTTAACTATAGGAGTATGATGCAGGAGCATCACCTTCAAGGTCAAAGAGAAAGCGTGAAGGCAAAGGAATGACATCTCAACAATGACAGAGTTTCAAATCAGAAATTAACTCAGAATTAAATCGGGTTGCTGAGATATTTTGTAAACAACATTTTAAAAATATAACTTGTTTGTAAAGTCATGATGGACTGTAAGGGATTGCAGATATTGAGTGTTGAATCTTATCTAGAAATAACTATTAGTTATTGAAATAGGAGAGAGTAGGTAACCGCTAAGAGTTTGATAGGATAGGTTGCAGACAGGACGAGAGAGCTCGTGGAGACAGTCCATAGATAGTTTTCATTGTTGCATTGTAATAGAACATACAGAATAAAAATAATTATATAGATATTCAAGAGATTAGTAGAACAGAGTAGAGTATAAGAAACATGATGTAATTTGTTTTCATGAATGAATAGAATAGACATAATTGTCCC
This sequence comes from Picea mariana, assembly GCA_032191745.1. Taxonomy (NCBI): domain Eukaryota; kingdom Viridiplantae; phylum Streptophyta; class Pinopsida; order Pinales; family Pinaceae; genus Picea; species Picea mariana. The sequence goes on along the minus strand of JASDQU010010132.1, from coordinate 163,260 downwards.
AAATCCTTGGACTATGTTCATTTAACGTGTGATTGAATGACTGTGATATTCTATGTGTTCGGTCAATTTCATTTTCATTCATGTATGATTGTTCAAGAGGTTGACTGTATTAGTTTGTGATGAAACTGGATGAGTTTCAATTGTTTCTCTTCTGACACTCCTATGCAAGGTGTGCATCTCGAACGCAAAGAGTGCGTCGATTGAGTCAGAGTGACTCTGAGAGAAGTTAAGAGAGAACAAAGGAAACTTAGACCAGGTGTAAGGTGTGCACATCGTCAAAGAACCCATAAAAAAGAATGCTAGGTGGGAAAGAAGAATTTATTTTCAAGAAATCCTTCGAATCGAGTTATCAAAATCCCGATAACACAAGGTGTGTGTGGGAAATCGAAATCTTCTTAAGAATAAAGGTCAAAAGGGATAGAACTTTTCACAAGTGTTAACAAGATCCAAGAGTCGGACTTGAAGGAGGAACAAAGTTTTGAAACCTTTTAACACTTATAAAATCTTCTAATTCAGGAGAACTCAGAAGCTCAGGAGGAGGAGTGATAGTGGTCGTTGGATCACTGTGCAAAAGATCAATAGTTGTTTGATCAGAGTGAAGTGCATGGGCCTTAGCACTTCACACAAATAGGAGAAAGAAAACTCACAAGAGTTGAGAACTGAGATATTCGGAGTCCTAACAGATGAAGATCCGAAATAGAATCTCAGTCGCCCGATCAACAGAAATAGATCTGAACCATCAGATTGTTCGGGGAAAACTCTAGGCATCAGATCATCCAAGTAAATCTAGGCCATCATATACCATGAGTCTGGGAGGCAGCAAGTTTGAACTTTGAGATTTCTGAAGCGCAGAGAGCAGAAGGGCCAGAGAGAATCTGCATAGCTAGATCTAGGAGGACACACATTGACAGGTTGAAAGATCCAGAGGAAGGCGAAGGTCGAAGTGTTGAAACAAATGAAGCCCGAAGAGTTGAAGGGCTAAGATCTGTCGATCTATAAGTGGACACTTGTCAATAGATCGTGAGCTCTAGGAAAGTTGAAGTGATTTTTCAGTTTGAGATCTGATATTGGCAAAGTGCAAAGACTTGAAGACTTGAAGTAAAATCAAGGCCGTGAGATCCAAGGGAGACGTGACTTGAATCCGTGAACTCTGAGTAAGGTCCTAAAGTGGTTCATAAGCATTGGGTTTAGAGGAAATGTGGTGCACATCTGTGAGCTTTGGGTAAATACCCGAAGAAATCCTCGATCATTAGATTAGGAGGACACACATAAGTGGATCATAGACTCTGGGTAAAATCCATTGGGAAAAATAAGTTTAATATTTGAGACCTTAGAAGTTCGAAGACCTAAAGGAGATCTCAACCATCAATTGAGAAGAGGGTCGCAGGACCATTGATATGAGTTGGAAGGTCGAAGATCCAAAGTGGGAGCAGAATCGTTGATCGAGCAGGATATATTTCATCAAATCGTGAGTTTCGAAAGATTTGAGTACGGAGGAAATTTGGATTGAGATTTCAAAACCCTGAAGTCCATAGTTGTGAAGGAGATCACAGTCATTGATTGAAGGAGAGGTAGATCTATTCCATAGATTCGAAAGGCACAGATATGAACTATCAGTTTAGACATTATCATCAATATCATGAGATAGATGATCCTATAGCATTGCGGGGACAGGAGTTGTGCGGATTTTATAATATTGAGGGCAGACCGCAATCCAAACCGTGGTTTCATCAGGAGGACATGTGGAGGCTTGAGGAGGATTGTGGGCCCAAAAGTAGTTTGACTGCAAACCACTTGTAGCTACACCAACAATCGTTTGGTCATCGCCAAGGTCACATCAGGAGGGGGCTTATTAGAAAAAAGGAGCTAATGCCTGACACTTTGAGATTTCACATGAGAGTGAAAGGGAGGGTTGCGGGTGCCATTAAAACCTGCAACAAGAAGCTGAAAGGGCTCATGTTTAGTCCCATAAGGAAACCATTAGGGTTTTAGAGAGTCACTCGACTCTAGAATCATAGATCCAAGACCGAAAGGTCATGTGGCCCTACGGGGGAGTAGGGGGGATGCATCATTGTGCTTATGGGTTCTTCTGTGAATACTCTAGATTGTTGGCATTTTAAATAAATGAAATGGATTTTCCTGCTATGTATAGCCTGTGCATTGGTTTATTGGTTAAAGCATGTTCGGTCAGCTTGGGGTTTTGGTTTGGTTCTCTATGGAAAATTATAACTTTGGTGTAGCAAGATCTAAGTTTTGGTGTGTGGGTTTTACAACTAGTCTTGGTGTTAAGTTGTTGTCACTCTTTTTCGTCTCGGTGGTTGCTATGTTTCATTCTTTCAGGTTGTGATGCAGACTGTTAAGACTTTCACTGTTCTTTATTAGTTTTGGCTAAGCCCGAGATATGTTTTTTCATGGCATTGTCTTCCCTATCACTATGGATGGAAATCATTGCACATTCAGGTGTTGGGCATCACCCAATATTTTAAATGGAAGTTCATTATGTTTTGGTTGGTCGCGGGTTGTGTTCGGGCATTCTCTTCATAATGTCTTAAGAGTTTTCTTCCTGTCATCTCCATTGGAGGTGGATGACTATTGTGTTTGGTAACCCTCACTCTCAATATTTTTAAAGGTTATGTACCTCTGGTGAATTTGGAAATGGAACAAGCTCTTTGTTTCTTCAAAGACTATTCCTTGATTATCTCATGTTACCTCTCTGCAATAAATTTTTTAAAGGGAACAAACTATTTGTGTTTCAAAGAAATTTTTCATTTGGTCAAGCTATTTGTTCTTACCTTCATTGATGTGTTAAACCCTAAACATGATCTTGCTCTCAAGTTTGAAAAACACCTATGTGTGCTTGGTTCTGTTTCTCCTCGAGCACTATTTGGTTTTGTCTTTTGTTGGGAATTTCTTCTAAAGGAAGTTTGTACATGTTGAATTTTCAAGAATATCAAGCTTAGAGTTGCATGTTATTGATTAAATGCTATTTTCGAATCAAGACTTGGGTTGATTATATATATATATAAACGTCTATGTGTGATTGAATCAGGGCTCGATTATGAGTTTTAATGCAAATAGCTTATGTCAAACAAGTTGGAAAGTCGAAAGTTGGAGGTTAATACTTAGCCTATTCTTATTCGAGTTTAAGAAACAAATATGGGATATGGATGGATGGAATCACTATGCATATTCTATTTTGTCTTAAAAGGAAAAGGGGTTAGCATTGGAACATGAAATACTGTGGTTCGAAGGGTTATAATTATGGAATTGGCAATGATGTTATTATGATGTTGCATAGATATTGTATAGATGCGAAGGCTCCTATAATTGAAGTACTTTGGGCATATGAATTGTATTTTATTTGAAGTCAGCAAGAATTATGTATGTAAATAAGGGACAATTAAATGGTTTTGTTTCTTAAAGTGGATGCTTATTGGATTGTGGGTCTAAATAGAGTTATGGTTGTTGTTTGATTTGATTTATTTTTTATGAAAAATATTTGTTTTATTCCCTCTCATACTATCACTTTTTCACTCATTATACCCCCGTCATGATCCCAATTTCATTTTTACACACCCTTTTCTATAAAATAAATTAAAAACTATGTATGGAAGTGGCAAAAGATATGACACATAAATAGGTGGTAGCTGATATTTTTGGTATTGATTACACAATTAGTTATTTAATGAGTTGTTGAGCAGTACTCGTGTTTTTATTCCTTTTCATGCTACCACTTTTTCACTCATTACAATCCCTCCAGATGTTCCATGAAACCTATTCCACCCCCTGCTCACTTGGAAATTATTAAATAATTTATTATGGATTGATTTGCATGAGTCTCATGTCAATTTATGAGCCAAACTTTGTTTCATGGGAATATAATATCATGTATGGTCTATTAAGGGCTAGTTGTTAATGGATTTTTACATACATGATGATTTTCATTAGTAGGGGAAGCAATCGAAGAAATAATAGAGGAAGAGGTAACTGGAACAAAGGGCCTAGAAGGCCTAGATTCTTAATAAATTTTGATGCAGCCCCCAAGAGTTGAACCAGTTGTTTCAAGATGGGTTCTTCAATTGGATTGGGCAAGGAATAGTGAATCCTAGACTAGAGAGACCTCCCTTCCAGCCTCAAAATATCCCTAGTATCCATGTGCCTCCTCATGTATCCATGCAACCAGAATTTCCTGAAAATGATGGATGGTAGGAGATTCTCAATCCAACAGTCTCTCACCATCGTGGCTGGTCCAACTTGTCATTCCCTTCTCCTCCACCTATAAATTCTAATGTTCAAATTTCCCTTGTGCATTTGCTTGTTCAATCCTCTCATGCTAGCAAAAGGCTTAAGACTGATTTCCCCCATGTGCAAGACAAAGGTAAATTTGTTGCTTCCCCTTCATCTCCTTCAAATGACTCATCAAAATCAGTGTCCTCCCATATGCATATGAAGGACGATTGTTCACATGTTATTAGTGAGATTAAGCCTAAAGGTTCAAATCAACCAAAGGCTACTTCTAGAAAGTCCAAAGGGGGCAACAATGATAGAAGAAAGATTACCTTTCAAAGTGGAAAATATGGATTTTAATTTGTGTGTTTATGATTGAGTTGTTGAAGATAGTGGTCTGTAGAAAGTTTTGGATAGCAAGCCATTTTTTGGCGATAAGAGGATATTTACATATTTTTGGATATGATTTGAATTATTTCTGAAATTTAATATTCAAATTTTGGAAATATTTATGGTAGCTACAAGGAGGCATGTATTTAAATGATTGTCTAATTGTGTTTATTTTTGTAAAGAATAAAAGAAGGGAGTCACAAGGGGTCCAACCTACTTAGTTATTATTAAATAAAGAGCCTTAACTATTATTATTACTATTACTTCCCCTAAAATAAGATTAGTTAAGTTTAATTGACTTAACTAAAGAAAGTAGTTGAACTACTTCAACTTATTTGGAATGCATTAAATCCAAATGAGAAGGAAGAACAAGTGGAGAATAGAAGGAGAAAGAAATACTAAGGTTTTCTCTTTTGTTTTCATGAGATAGTTTCAGTTTTCATTCATTATTGAGTTCGTTAAAGTCCTAATTCTCTTTTTGATAATAGGGTCTTATTGTAGACAACAAGGTTCAAAGCTAAATCATATCATTTAGATGCTTGTTTCAAAGGTGTTCATCTATCTTTGATAGTCCGTGTATACTTGTTTGTTTATGGATTGAGTTTCATAATTGATAAAGGATATTGTGTAGAGTCAAATTAGTAGTAGTCTGTGGCAAGTTGATCTAGATTATAAAGTTCAGTTTTTACTTCTTGTCAGAGTCCTTTTGTATGGTTTTCATCGAGGATATCTAAATTAGACTTTGGTCTGTGCCCTCACATGGATTTTGTAAAGAGAAAGATACTTTGATTTCTTGGAATGAAATAAGACAAATTTCTATTATGTCTCATTTGTGTGTATTTGTGACTTGGTTAATTTTTATTTTGATCTCCACATTTACTTTCTATAATCTGTATATTTTTAGAAAATCATATAAAATTTTATGTTATTTTGCAACATTATTTTCATAAAAAAATCATCCTAAACACTTGTAATTAATACTTGTGGATTGGGAAAATATTTTTGATGCTATTAAAGATAGGGTGATATTTCCGACTATCTTGTCTTATCCAGGTGAGATTTGAAAATGCTTGAGTAAGATAATTCATATCTTTGCCTCAACAATCCCTATCCCTCTTTTTTCATTCTTCGATATAAAAATATCTACTAGGAAACTCAAAGGTTATATACACTACACAAATATACAAATATTATTTATAACCACTATACAAATACATAAATCTTATTTATATCCACTATACAAATATTTCCAAATAGAAAGGTTCTAATATAGTTTTGGTCGAGTTTTATTAATCAAAAACATCATTTATGGTGTTTTTCCCATCATTAATCTATATTTTAAGTAATTATGAATTAATGGTGTAGTTTATGGAACATCATGATCAATACTCTCATGTGTGTGTGTGTGTGTGTGTGTGTGTGCTTCCTCCCAAGTCAATGTGATCAAGCATTTTATTCATTGGTTATGAGTACACTAGGTTGGTCATTTGTTGTTAGATGTGATCCAAGAGGAAGGCCTATAAAATATGTACCTGAAGATGTTCTAGATAAGTAAGATGATGGAGAGCATGATGATGTGGTGGAAGAAGGTGCATTAAGAATAATATGGGGGCACTAAGAAAATGCCACAAAACAATATTGGGAGCTTGAAGAGGCATTGAACAAGGGATTCCAAGAAGTAGAAAAACATGATGAGGTTCTTCATAATGTCGATTATGTTATGCTCAATATCCCAAATATGGGTTCTATGTATAATCATTTTAATTATGTGGGAGGGTTTCATATGGATTATAATCCTAATGAGTTATATTATATTCAGAATTAT
>JASDQU010010132.1:120455-136630 GCA_032191745.1 Picea mariana | reverse complement strand
TTTTCTTGCGGATATTAAGGGGATGATTTCTCATGGAGAAAACCCAACTTTGCATGTAACTCACTCATCATTTGGTTTTGGAAGTGTGAATCATGATCAGTGAAAATGGCTTGTGAACACCAAAGAGAGTGATGTTGTGGTTGAAGATGAAAAGATTTGTGGTATGACCATCATTTAGGAAAGTAGGCATAGACTCAACCCATTTTGTGATGTAATCAATGGAAACAATAATATAACCATGCCCCCCGACTGAGGTAGGCTTACACTGCATAAAATCAATGCCCTACTTTGCAAAGGGGCCGATGGCAACAAAAAGATGTAGCAGAGTGAGGTGGGTGTGTGCCTTTTTATGAAAAATGTGGTAGGGTGGGCATTTGTTGACAGCCTCGATACAATCTTTGAATATAGAGGGCCAAAAGTAACCGGGATGTAACATTTTCTGAGCTGTAGCCATCCCAAAAGGGTGACCACCAAATGCTCCAAGGTGACATTCATTAAGGACATGTTCAACCTCATCATGAGTTAAACAATGTCATAGGATAGTGTCAATACCATGACGATATAAAGTGTCACTGATGATAAGGTAGTGCCTAGAATGGTGATGAATATGACGACATTCTTCACGGGAGATATCAAGCTGAAAATGTTGGGTTTGAAGATAAAGGAGGATATATCCATACCAAGGATTGGACGTGTTGATGAGAAATAGAGTCTCATCGGGGAGAGAATCTATGGGCTTAGTATCTTCATCAGCATGGGGAAGGTCGTAGATAAGTTCTGCAAAAACCAAGGATTTTTTAGGTTTGGACATAGCAAACTCAAGACTGAATTCATGAAGGATGATGATCCATTTGGAATATTTTCCCCCAAGGACTTGACATTTCAAAATATGATACATGGGGTTAGAGCTCGCAATAACCATGGTACTGCATAGCAAGATGTAATGGCAAAATATCTGAACAACAATGATGGTTGTCATATCCAACTTCTCAACATGTTAATATCAGAGCTCTAGACTAGATAGAATTTTTCTCAGATAGTATATCACATGTTCCTCACCATTAGAGTCCTCTTGAACTAACACCATAGTGATAGTGCAAGTAGAGGTTGTTAAGTAAAGGATGTATTCCTGTGAATAATTGAGAAGATGCAACAGAGGCATGTTGTTCAATGCATGCTTAAGAGCATACAAATATCATTGAGCAGTATCATCCCAAATGAAAGGAGTGTCTTTCTGCAACAATCACATAAATCCTTTTGTAATCTCAGCATAGTTACATATAAAACAATGAACAAAGTTTTCTTTCCCCTGCAAACTTTGTAGTTCGGTCAGATTATTAGGCGGGGGTAAACCAAGGATAGCTTTAATATTTAAGGGATCCACTCTAATCCCATATTTGGAGACAATGAAACAGAGGATTTGAATTGATTTGACAACAAATATGCACTTGTAAGGGTTCAAATGAATACGGTAGAACTGACATCGAAGAAAAATAACCCATAGATGACCAATATGGTCTGATTGACTAGATGAATGGGTAGGTAAATCGTCGAGGTAAGGTTTTGCAATATGTTTGATATCGTGGAAAGTATATGTTGGCCCTTGGTTATGGAAGCAAGTGAAGATCAAGGAAGAAAAGGAAAAACGCGAACTGCATGGAAGACACAGTGACTATTACTGGGTCGAAGTGGGTAAAAGAGAAGAAAAGACAGAACGAAGTAAAAGGAAGAAAGACGTTGGACGAGGAGATTGAGGATGGTAGATCAACAAGGAATATGGACCGTGGACAAATCAATAAGCAAAAAAAGACACTATTGGATGCTTTGGAGCATTGCACGATAAGGAAAGAAAGACAAGATGGCGAAGCCCTAAAAACATGGGTCAAGATGACCCAGGGTTTTAGACACCTAGAGTTTTGGTATCTAGGGTTTTGACACTTAGGTTTTAGCCTAAAGGTGTCCGAGAACTATTGTAATGTATAAATAGAGGTCTAAAGGACTTGGGATGGGTTGGTGTTATGGTTGTTATTGTTGTCTTTGTTATCATGTGATCGAGTGAGGATTATTATGTGAAAGATAGAAGTGCTAAGTGTAGAGCCTTCTGGGATTGTAAGATCTTCAGGTGGGTGTGAATATCATTCCTAGAGCTGGGTGCGTAGGGGGGGAGAGATAAAGAGAAGAAGAAAGAAGATATGCTAGTTGAGAGTGCAGATAAGAATTGTATGCTTAATCTTAATATATTATAAATCACAGTTCTATGGGCATAGCCCTAGAAAGAGGGTGAACCACGTATATGTTTTGTTGTGTGTGTGATTGATGCTCTATCCTTTGTCATTTGGTATTACATTACTATGTTAGATCTGATAGATAGTTATGCAGAGTAGATCTGAACTGGTAAAGGATATATAAAGGTTGCATTTCTCTTGTATAAGATCCACTTGGTATTCCCTTTGGTTGTAGGCATTTTTTTCTTGCAACCCCCCCCCATAGCTACTTTAGGTGAGACTGCATCTGCTTCACAGGTGTTGCTGAAAGGGCTAGTAGTTAGGGCTTGTTGGTGTGCTCTTGGAGCTAAATCCTGGGTCTACCCCTGTTCCAACAAATGGTTCCATTGCCGAGACAAGAATCTTATTGAGGGAATGTCAAGGTGGTTTCCATCGAAGACATAGATTCATAAGTGGATAGAAGGCCAAGAAAAGGACTTCGCTAAAGCCCAGAACAAGAACCCTAATCTTAGTACAGAGGATTGGTTGGAGAGATATATTTTTACTGGTATACACAAAATTTTCTTTGGAGGAATCCATCAAGAGTTATATGAGTGGCTAGCTAGGTTAGTAGATACCCAATTTGAGATCAGATCTAGGCCACCTGTGGTTTGGACATCAACGCTAATCAAGAAGGTCAAGAGAGTTGATAACACCATGTCAAGAGAAGTAGATCATTGGTTTGATAGTACCATTGGAGGGTATATCACAGATTTTTTTGTTGGTAGCATAGAGTCATATAGCCAAGCCGAGAGATACTTCTTTAAGGGACCCAAAGGAAACGTTTTACATTTTCTGAAGTTCAGGATCAAGATGTTATTTCATGAGAAGAACATCTTGAAGATAAAGTAGTTAGATGGATCCGAAAAGGCTAATGTTCAATAATTCAGACAACGACAATGACACAGAGGCTAGACATATGTGTAGTGGGAGAGTGTTAAGACAAGTTCATCTTGTGAACCTGTTTAAGAAGAACTACGGGGATGAGGGTTTCTATAGAGGAGAAGAGAAAGATATAAAAAATGAGTAGCATTCACAATCCGCCAGGATAGAGGAATCACACTGAGAAGAACCATAATCTTCAGGAACTGCGCCGACTATCGAAGTAAGTACTATTGATCCTATTGTTGTTTCAACAACATTAAGTAACCAGAGTAACCTAAGTCATCAGAGCACTGTCACTAGTAGTCCATCACATACTCAGTCAGAAAACCTAGTAAATATATTGTAGACGCAATGAGGTTACCCACCTTTAGAGAAGATGGAATTGAAGACCCTGAAAAACACTGGTTTCTCTGTGAAGCTATGTGGAGTATTAAGAACATCACTGACGAAGCTGTCAAATGAGCTCAGTTCAACACTACCCTAAGAGATCGCACACTGATATGGTATATGAAATTTGTCCAAGGAGCTACACCTAAACCACTGAATACTATTAAAACTTCACTAATTGTTGAATTCAAGAAACCTAAGTCAGAATCGCAGTGCATTACAAAATTGAAAGAAATCAAGTAGAGAATAGCTGAACTAGTATGGGAGTTCAATCAAAGATTTAAGACCCTGATAGGCCATCTGAGTTTTCAAATCCCAGATGAGAAGAACAAGGAATGGTTCATTGCTGCCCTCTTACCACACATCAGATTTCCTCTGATGCAACAGAAGATTGCTTCGTAGGCTGAGGTGCTAGAGATCGCCATGAAGCTAGAATCAACCCCTATGGGAGAATCCATCTCAGGTATGAGTCAAATATTGAGTCAGCTAACTAGCTTGTCTCCGCAAGTTGAAGATATGAAGAAATAAAAGGGAAAATATAAAAGAGAAGATATCTAGTGTGTCAGATGCAGATCAGAAGGCCATGAAAAGGAACATTGTCCCCTATTTCATGAATACTTGGCCTCTGGAGCTCTGAGCCCCTTGAAACAAGTTACCCTACTAATCCAGATTTTATGAGAAGAACGAAATGAATACATATTATTAACAGGTGCTTAACACAAAATAACAGAGATACAATAAAACTGGTTTTCTATTCAATAACGAAATAAACTGAAAACTGTAAAATGTAGTGGAAACAAGCTTCCTGGAATGGTGACGGATTATCTTTGAGAAGAGATGTGACGACTGTGCTCATTCGCAAGAAGATGATTACAATAAGGCTCTGAGGGCCTTTTTACAATAATAAGGAATGTCAAAAACCATACACATCCAAAAACCTAACCCTAGGAGATGAAACGCCAAAAGTCATGTGGGCCCCGTTTGGGTAAGTTAGTGCATCAACTTCCTGGGGTCATAACTTTTTCATACAAACTCCGTTTTAGGCGTATGATAGCCCATTGGAAAGGTATCATAGATGAGATTCATTTTAGGCACAATAACAAAGGAACTAACATATTGAAAACTTGTTTTTCCAAAAAACATTGTTTAGGGCCTCAAAACAACTCCTGAAGTGAAAACGATTAAAAATAGTAAATTAACAAAATAGCCAGAAAACTGTTTTGAGCCAGTTGGAAAAGGTGGGTGGCCACTGATATCTATATGGATCAATACTCTCTCCTTAGGAAGAAATGGTCTCCATTGCATTGAGGTCCCCCATCAAATGAGGAAATTTCTTCTGAATTTGGCCCCGGGTGGGCTACTTGCCTTGGTGCAGTGGTTGCCCTACTTTGACGACTCGATAAAGTTGGATCCTTTGCTAACAAGTGCCCTTGATCTCTGTGTCCATAATATGATCATTGGATTCCTATTTTCTGCAGTCGGGGTTGAGCTATGTTGGTGTCAATTGTTCTACTACTTCTGAGGTGTCCAATAGTGGTGGAAAATAAGGGCGAAGGAGATCCACGTTGAACACTGGGTGCAAGCCAAAGAAAGGAGGAATGTTGATATCAAAATAATTATCCCCCACAGCCTTGGTGATAGTGTACGACCCATAACGGAGTGGGAGAAGCTTTCGATGGGGTCCTGTAAGGCGTTCTTTCTACAAGTGCAACCAAACTTTGTCACCCACCTGAAACTTATGTGGCACCCGATGTTGATCATGGTGTTGTTTGTACTTGTCATTGGACTTTTGTAGGATATCCTGAACCTATTGGTGGATGTGCTGGATCCGCTCAATGAACCAAGTGGCTTTGTCATATTCAGTTGGAGCAGGAGATGATTCAGTTGAGGTGACTGTAAGGGGAAGTGTAACATCTATGGGACCCAATGGTTGGAATCCCAACCCCATCTGAAAGGGGTTGTAGCTGGTTGAGCTATGCAAGGCTCGATTGTAGCTATGTTGGACATAGGGAAGGCTCTCATCCCATGTGTGTGGGTGATTTGAATTATACTTGCAAAGGATATGCACAATCATTCAATTTACAACCTTAGTTTGGCCATCTTTCTAGGGGTGGAAGGCCGTGGATTTGGTGAGCTTGGTGTCCAGAAGTGACGAGAGGCTTGACCATAATGTGATGAGAAATTGACTATCCCAATCTGAGACAATGGTTTGTGGGATTCCAAAGAAGATCTTGGCAGTGGCATCTACTGTGATGCTCTTCTTGTAGGAAACCATAATCGACATCTTAGAAAAGCAATCAACAACCACAAAAACACATTCATTTCCCCACTTGGTGGATGGGAGGCCCGACATGTAGTCCATTGAGAGGGATTCCCATGGCCTGTCAGGAGTAGGAAGAGGGGTGTACAGACCCTGTTTCTTAGTGGTTGGTTTGTTAATAGTGCAGGAAGTGCAGGACCTGATATACTTGCTGACCGCCTGTCGAAGTTTCGGCTAGTAGAAATGTTTCTGTAGCATCGCCACTGTCTTTTTGATACCGAAGTTTACTGCCACCCAATTGTAGGGGGATTACTAGATCAACTTCACTCGCTTGCTTGATGGAACACAGATATAGCCTAAACAACACAACAAACCATCTTGAAGATGGAAATTATTGACAACTGCGTTTGCACCCAACATTTGGTAGGTGGTGGCGAAGTCAGGGTCTGTCTCATAGAGTTGGGGCCATCCATAGGTCTCATGGCCRTAAGAGTCTAGCATCATGGTGAGTGCCACGACTGGTGGTCTGCTGAGGAAATCATCGAYGTGATTGGTGATTYCTATTTTATAGTTGATGTTGAGGTGGAAATGATGCAAGTATGTGGACCACTTTTGATGGAAGTCATTTTTCAATTTTCCTTGTGTCTGCATGAACTATAGTGGCTTATGATCAATGAGWATGAAAGTATCCTTCCCAAGAATGTAATTTCTCCATTGGTGGTAGGCTTGCACAATGGAGTACATTTTTTTGTCATAAGTAGGGTACTTACGGACAGTATCTAATAGTGCCTCACTATGATAGGCCACGGGGTGGCCATACTGAGTGAGAACGGTTCCCACAACACAGTTTGAAGAATTTGTCTTGATCTCAAAGGGATTTTGCAGGTCTGGTAGTGAAAGTACTGGGGCTGAGAACAAGCGCTACTTCAAATAATCGAACGCTTGTTGTTGGGAATGGCCCTATGAAAAGTTCACCTTACCACCACCTCTATTTATTTGGCTGAGGGCCCATGCAATATGGGAAAATCCCAACACAAACCTACGGTAGAAATTGGCAAGGCCCAAGATGATCTGAAGCTCAATGAGTGTGGTTGGGGTTGGCTAGTCACGAATGACTTGGATCTTGGCTGGATCCACATGTACGCCATGATGATCAATGATGTAGCCTAGGTAGTGGACCTTGTCCATGTCGAAGGAGAATTTTTCCAAGTTGGCATATAGCTTGTGTTGCCGTAGGGTGTGCAGAACCTACTGAATATGTTGCAAGTGTTCGACCCAAGTCTTGCTGTAAATTAGAATGTCATCCAGATACACCACTACAAACATATTGGTGAATGGTCGCAGGATATCATTCATCATCCTCATGAAAGTGGTTGGAGAATTTTTCAAACCAAAGGGCATGACAAACCATTCAAAAAGGCCTTCCTTTGACTTGAAGGCAGTTTTTCATACATTTGTCTATTCTATCGGGACCCGATGGTAGCCAGACTTCAGATCAATCTTACTGAAGTATTTTTCCCCCGTGAGTTGATCAAGGAGGTCATCGATTCGAAGGATTGGGTACTAGTTTATGAATGTGATTTTATTCAGAGCCTGATAATCAATATAGAGTCACCAGGTTCCATCTTTCTTATGTACCAACACGATTGGGCTCCCACAAGGTGATGATCTTGGATGGATGTTCCCCTTGTGGAGGAGTTCTTGGATCTGTTGCTTGACCTCCTCATTCTCTAACAAAGAGCAGCGACAGACTGGCCCATTGGGTAGCAGTTCACTGAGGGTCAGATCGATGGGGTGCTTGATCTGGCAGTGTAGAGATACCCCTGTAAGTGAGGATAAGATATCTGAGTATTCTTCCATGAACTTATCTACTTTCTTCTACTGTGTGGAGAGGTCAGTTGCAGAGACCCTAGATGTGGTTGTGATCTTTCTTTTATTCTGAGAGAGAATCACTAAGAATACAAAATTCCTCATCTAAGAGATGACCTTCTTGCATTTCTTAGCAGAGATCAAGGAAATAGCACTAGGTGGGACTGCCTCAGGTATCCTGTACAATTTCCTGTTCAAAGTAATAATAACACTACGAGGCCTAGACTCATATACAACATGACATTTCCATAAATAATTTTGGCACAAAATAACATCACAAACTTCTAGAGGAGCAACATCACACAATACCTCATCTTTGAAGGGCTTGATGTCATATGACAGTCGACATTGTTGGCTGACGCGGAGATCGCTTCCTTGGTAGAGCCTTCCAATGGTGTAGGGTTGTGGGTGCAGTGTTGTTGGTAGGGAMAATCGCTTGATGACCTTTGTTGAGATGAGGTTCTTTTGGCTACCACTATCAATGATGAAGTGCAGTGGGTGCCTTTTACCCACATCTGTGAATGGAAGAGGCACTCTCCTTCTTCTGGCTTGTCTGGTTCACCAGGTTGGAGCTTGGTKCTAGCAACAGTGGCACTGGGTTCTGYGTTAATGACCTGTCTTCCCCATTCTGGTTCTGGCTCAGAGTCAGAATCCACATCTAATTCAGAGGCTTTCACTTCAGCCACTAGTGACTGCTTTGAGCGACAGTCGGTAGTGTTATGCCAAGGGATCTTATGGAAGTCGCACCACTTCTCGGTATCTTTCTATGTMTTTGTGGTGTTCTTTGCTTGYGGATTGGACTGGTTGTCCTGATACTATCCATATTTTCTCTGTCCTTTGTTCTATGGGTTGGGGCTKCCCTTTCCTGGCTTTTGTTGTGAGGGGTTCCTAGGCCCAAATATCCGCATCTTTTGTTTGAGCTTCTGCTCAATTTTGATGACATATCTGTAGGCCGCACCCAAGGATGAGATGTATAGAAATCCCGTTTCAATTTGGATGTATCTATGAAGAGCTCTGAATCTTTGATACCCAACTTGGTGGGCCAAGTATGGAAGATATTTATGAAATATGGCACTGCTTGGTCTCTTTCTTGTCATAGCATGGCCCATTTGGTATATAGGTTGTCATAACTTTCGATAGGGTAGTATTGTTCCTTAATATCATCCCTGAAGGATTCCCAAGTGGCCGTGACTGAAAATAATGAGTGTTCCTCTATTTCCTTTTTCTCACAGAAAGTTTCCCACCAATCTTTGACATGGGGAATGACTTTGAGGAGCGCAAATGTAATCTTTTCTCTATTCAAAAAGTTATGGACAGAAAAATACCCTTCTAGTAGATTCAACCATTTGTCTACAACATCTACATATATCTGACCTTCAAATATAGGAATATCGAAGTTTATTTATACCTTGAAGGGGGTGGTGCCTCCGTTCGAAGAAGATGTGTCGCCTGTTGGTAGCCACCGAAGGATTTGCGCGAAACTATCCATCATCTCATTCCTCTTTTGCGTGAGGGATTCCTTAATAAACAGTTTGAAAGGATCTCATGTCTTGTCATCTTTCTTTTCTCCTACCATGAGAGGTCGCTTGGGCGTGTGAGAGATGTTTTCCTCAAGAGAAACAAGCTCGAGACCCAACTCTTTGTACTCTGACCTCGTTGGGGACATGCATTAAGACGACAAGGAGAAGCCCGCTCTGATACCAGTGATCTAGATTTGATGAGTAGAAAGAAATGAATATAGATTATTAATAGGTGCTTAACACAAAATAAAAGAGATACAGTAAAACTGGTTTTCTATTCAATAATGAAATAAGCTGAAAATTGTACAATGCAGCGGAAACAAGCTCGCTGGAATGGTGGCAGCTTATCTCTGAGAAGAGATGTGATGGTTGCACTCATTCACAAGAAGATGATTAAAATGAGGCTCTGAAGGACTTTTGATAATAAGTAGGAATGTAAAAAGCCCTGGACATCCAAAAACCTAACCCTAGGAGATGAAGCGCCAAAAGTCATGTGGCCCCTATTTGGGTAAGTTAGTACATCAACTTCCCGGGGTCGTAACTTTTGCATACGATCTCCATTTTAGGCGTATAATAGCATGTTAGAAAGGTATAATTGAGGAGATTCATTTTAGGTGAAATATCAAAGGAACTTACATATTGCAAACCTGTTTTCCCAAAAAACATCGTTTAGGGACTCAAAACGGCTTCAGAAGTGAAAACTACTAAAAATAGTAAATTACCAAAATTGCCAGAAAATTGTTTTGAGCCAATTGGAAAAGGTGGCTGGTCACCGATATCCATCTAGATCACCTACCCTGGTGTGAGGTATGCAGAAATAGACATCACCCTGTTGAGTGCTACTACATGCAAAAATATGTTTAGACACCCACAAATTTGTATTGCATGTTCTGTAAGTCTGTGGGACATGATGATAGGGATTGTAGGGCTTATTCTCTCATGCATGAAAGGTCAAGGGATATATACAATATTCAAGGCAAAGTAAAAAAATAAGGAAACACTACGCCGCATAACTCCCTTGGGAGAGGAAACTTCAACCCTCGTGGTAGATTCTTAGGAAGAGTAAGAGGAGGAGGTATGGGTTGAGGTCAAGGATAGATAATATATTCTAATTGCGCATAGCCAGGACACTTGGAAAGGGACTGTCAGAACCCTTGTACCACTTGAGGCTATTGCAACTCTTTTGAGCATGTCATCGAGGAATGTCCAGCGTTGCTGGCTAAACTTCAAGAGAAACAAGGACCTCAGACGAACCTGCAAATACAATTGATCAAAGAAGAACCTTGTGGATAAGACCCTAGAGTCATTTTTATCACCAGAGGAGGTGCTATTATAGGAGAGGATAGAATGACCCAAGGAAAGACTACAAAAGAATTAAGAGTCGAGAAAGTTGCAGAGAAGACA
Organism: Picea mariana; assembly: GCA_032191745.1. Classification (NCBI taxonomy): domain Eukaryota; kingdom Viridiplantae; phylum Streptophyta; class Pinopsida; order Pinales; family Pinaceae; genus Picea; species Picea mariana. The sequence continues at coordinate 126,041 of JASDQU010010132.1, read as the reverse complement.
CAAACTTTTCATGCAAAGAAAGAAAAACAAATGTTCGAGGATGAAAGAAGAGAGTTCTGAGGAGACCAAGTCTCTTCATCGAAGACACGAACAGAAGTAAGAGAATGTGGAATTCCTCTAGCATTTGATCAGTTTGCTTTGCCCAGAAATGGAAAAGAGGCAAGTAAACCTATCAGTTTCTTGTATATGTTTATAGAGATGATTAAATATGAGAAAGCTATACAAGAATTGCAAAATTTGGTCAGACAATATGAGATAGGAAGGGTAGATCATTTAATGAATAAAGAAGTACATCAAATTTCAAAAAAGAGAAGGACAAATAAGGAACTACACTTGAATGCTCATATTGGAGAGTATGATATAGACTATGTGGTCCTCGACTTAAGGTATGAGTTCAATGTCATGACAAAGAAAACCTGGGCACTGATGGGAAAACCTAAGATGATTTATTCCCCTATCATCCTTAGGATGGCTAATTAGCAGGCAGTAAGCCCCTTCAGAATATTGGAACATGTCCTTGTGGACATCGATGGAGTGAGGACATTTGCAGACTTTGAGGTGGCTGAGATAGTTGATGATAGTTGTCCTTACCATGCGTTGTTAGGAATTGATTGGGATTTCAATAATTCCACTATGGTTGATTTAAAGAAAAGACAAATGACTTTTGAAGGAGATGGCCTTAGGGTCATTTCACTGTTATATCGCGATGAAGGTCAGTGATACATCGAGCCCATCAGAGAAGAAGACCATGCATATGAACTAGAAAACATATGCAAATTAACAGCCAGACAACAAGATTACATTAATCCTATGACGGATGGAAATTTGAGTTGGCGAAGTGACAGGGCATGTTCATCAGATTCAGAAGAAGCCTTGGAGAATTGGCAGAACAAAATGTACGAAGTATCTACAAGGATATGTGCTATATTAACCAGAGAAGTACATTGGATTGACACAATAGTAAGTAACTTACCCACCTTTGATGGTCTGAATCCTTTAGAAACCTTCTTGTCGGACTTTGAAGAAAGTGTACCAACGCAACAATGCTTGTTGGAAATGGATGATTCCTTGAAAGCCACACCAGCAAGATGGTGGGGGACACATAAAAACAACATTAAAGAATGGGTACAATGTTGTACTCTGATGACAATGCAGTTCTCAGTGAAAGTAGACCACTGCAAAGTTAGGTATATAGGTCGAAGCTACCCGAAAGACCATGTGTGATGTTGCGAGGAAGCTTGAAGAAATATTACTCAAGAGCAGTGGGTGCAAAAATTCATAAACACCCTGCACACTATCCCTATCAACTGGTACCTTCAAGTAGAACTGTGCCTCATCACTACAGATTGGGAAGGTATGACTCAGAACTTTGTCACTACCTTTTTATTCAAAATCCAATATCCTACAGTAGATCAAGAATTACAGATTTTAAGACAAAAAGTATTCAAAGAGGCACCTAGCCTCCCTTTGGAAGAAGAATAAGATGAATGGATTGCGCCTCTCTAGAAACTGCAAGGCTGTTACAACATCAATGTTGATGAAGATGATGATCCTAGGAAGGTGAACATCGCAGAAATAGAAGGATAGAGAGATGTGGAAGGACCAGGAATTTAGCTACCATTTATTGGACAACCAATCAAGATCAAGAAATTCAATATTGGAACACAACAAACACTGAAGCTTGCAAATGTTGGAGATTATTGGGATGCTCCCACAATTGACAAGATCACTGAGTTATTGCATGAGTATTAGGACTTGTTTCCAACCAAGTTCATGTATATGAAGGGAATTAAAGGGATTATGGGAGAAATCACGATTCCTTTGAAACCAGATGCAAAACTAGTCAAATAGAGGCCCTACAAATTTAACTCTAAGTATAAGGAGAAAGTGAAGATTGAGCTCGACAGAATGCTGGAAGCAGGGATTATAGAACCTGTCGAAGAATCAGAATGGATTAGCCCTATGGTGGTACAAGACAAGAAGACATGAGAGATCAGGATCTGTGTAGATCTTAGGAAGTTGAATGATGCCTATTTGCATGACCCCTTCCCTATGGCATTCACTGATGAAGTGTTAGATAATGTAGGAGGTCAAGAAGTATATTCTTTTAAAGATGAATTTTGAGGATACCATTAGATCTGGATTGCCAAGGAAGATCACCATAAGACCACATTTTCCATAGAATGGGGATCCTACCATCTTTGGATTGAATACTGCCCCAACCATCTTTTCCAGGGTGGTATTCGAAGCATTCAAAGAGTTCCTACATAAGTTTCTAGAAGCATATTTTGATGATTGGACTGTTTTTAGTTTATTGAAAAATCATATTGAATGTTTAAGGCTAATGTTGGACAAATGTAGGTAGTGTCAGATTGCCTTAAACTTGAAGAAGTTCATTTTATTTTCACCATTTGGAGTGTTGTTGGGTCATATTGTATGCAAGCAGGGATTATTGGTAGATCCATCTAAAATTGCCATCATAGTTGATCTACCCCCTCCTACTTTAGTCAAACAACTGCGCACTATGCTAGGACACACAGGATATTATAGGAAGTTCATTAAAGGCTATGCCCAAATTACAACACCCATGTAGAAGCTTTTGAAGAAAGACTGTCAATTTCACTGAACAGAAGAATGCCAACATAGATTTGACACACTGAAACAAAAATGGTTATTGCGTCTATTCTGGTTTTCCCAGATTGGAGTAAGGATTTTCACGTGCATGTCGATGCATATTCTATTGCATTAGGAGTTGTGTTAGCACAACCAAGAACAAGAGACATCAACCACCCATTAGCCTTTGCTAGCAGGAAGCTATCAACAACTAAGATCAATTACACCACCATTGAAAGAGAAGGGTTAGCCATGGTGTATTTGTTGTAGAAGTTTCGCCACTACTTGTTGGGAGGACACTTTAAAATTTTTACTGATCATTTCACACTGAAATACCTAATCAACAAGCCGGTGTTGGGGGGAAGAATATGCAGATGGCTTCTGCTATTTTAGGAATATGATTTTGAGATCGTAGTTAAGCTAGGGAGAATGAACAAAGGTATTTATCACTTGTCGAGGTTGGAACATGGAGAAGAGCCTACTAATTTGGAGGATACAATACTGGATGCACAAATACTAGAAATTAGAAATGTTGATGACCACTTCGCAGAGATAGTCTAGTTCCTGTCAACGAGAATGGCACCGAATGAATCTACAATCACCCAAAAGAAACAACTAGTAGTGCACACTGTAGAATTTCCACTTATAGCGGGACAACTATACAAGATGGGACCTAATGAGATAATGAGGAGGTGTGTAATGGAAGTAGAACAACTGTTGATCCCTGTTGAATCTCATGAAGGCATTGCATGAGAACACTATGCAGGGAAAGCCACTGTGTAGAAGGTTCTTCAAGCTAGCCTTTAGTGGCCTAGATTACACAGAGACGCTAAGGACTATTACAGAGCCTGCAATGTATGCCAAAGAGTTGGGAAACCATCTAGAAGAGATACAATGTTGTTAGCACCACAGATGACCTTGCAAGCATTTGATAAATGGTCCATTGACTTTGTGGGACCCATTAACCTACCAGGGAAGCTCACAGGAGCAAGGTACATAATTATTGCAACATAGTACTTGATCAGATGGGTCGAAGCAAGAACAGTTAAAGACTGTAGTGCCACTACAGCTGCGTGCTTCATATTTGATGACATCATAACCAGGTTTAGATGCCCAAAGATACTTATGAGTGATCAAGGCACACCTTTCATTAATAAAACAATTGAATCTTTGGCTAAGGAATTTACAGTCCACCATTAGAAGATCACGCCTTACCATCCACAAGAAAATGGGGCAGTTGAAGCATTCAAAAAGATCTTGGAGACAACACTAACAAAGATTTGCAGTGTCAATAGAAATGACTGGGATTTAATATTACTAGCAGTATTATGGGCCCATAGAACCATTTGCAAGAAGCTAATAATGTAGAACCCCTTTAAATTGGTGTATGGTCTTGAAGCCATTGTCCCAATGGAATATTTGGTACCAATCTTAAGAATTGTTTCCTTTACAGATATGGACGACACTAGCATTGTTCGAGAGAGGCTTGCACAGTTGGTCGAACTAGAGGAAGACATATTTATTTCAGTATTTCATTAGCAGGTCTAGAAAGAAAGAGAGAAGGCCTACCATGGCAGACACATCAAGAAGAAGGTATTTAAGCAAGGTGATATGGTACTGGTATATGACAGTAATTTCATGAAGCATCCTAGGAAGTTCAGAATGCATTGGATTGGACCATATGAGGTCGCCTATGTTACAGAAGAAGGAGCTGCATAGTTGAAGACTTTGAATGGAGAATAAAAGGAAGGTTTGGTGAACAGGCGCTGACTAAAGTTGTATTATGAAAACCAACTGCCTTGCAACTCCTAGTAGAAACAGGTGGAAAAGGGTCTAGGTACCAGGTGCATTTGAAACTGGGTACCAGACACAAAAAATACAATTTGCACAAGAAAGGAAGGGAGGACTAGATATGGAAGCACAAGCTACCCTGCGTAGTCTGAAGACGAAGCAAAGCAGAGGGATCAGATCTGAAGTGCCTCGAGATGAATCACAAGTGCATTTTGGGGGCTTGTTGGCCCTTGGTTATGGAAGAAAGTGAAGATCAAGGAATAAAAGGAAAAACGTGAACTGCGTAGAAGACACAATGACTGTTACTCGCTCGAAGTGAGTAAAAGAGAAGAAAATATAGAATGAAGTAAAAGGAGGCAAGACGTTGGACGAGGAGATYGAGGATGATAGATCAGTAAGGAACATGGATCGTGGACAACTCAGCAAGAAGAAAAATCCACTATTGGATGGTTTGGAGCATCACGCAAGAAAGAGGGAAAGACAAGCTGGCGAAGCCCTGAAAACATGGGTCAATATGACCTAGGGTTTTAGAMTACTAGGGTTTTTTTATCTAGGGTTTTGACACTTAGGTTTTAGCCTAAAAGTGTCCGAGAACTATTGTTATGTATAAATAGAGGTCTAAAGGACCTGGGATGAGTTGGTGTTATGGTTGTTATTGTTGTCTTTGTTATAGTGTGATTGAGTGAGGATTATTGTGTGAAAGACAGAAGTGCTAAGTGTAGAGATTTCTGGTATTGTAAGATCTTCAACTGGGTGCGAAAATCATTCATGCAATTGCACAGGGAGGGGAGAGATATAGATAAGAAGAAATAATATCTGCTAGCTAAGAGCATAGACAAGATTTGTATGCTTCATCTTAATATATTATAAATCACAGTTATGTGGATGTAGCCCTAGAGAGAGGGTGAACCACGTATATCTTTTGTTGTGTGTGTGATTGATCCTCTGTCCTTTGTCATTTGGTATTGCATTACTGTGTTAGATATGATAGATAGTTATGCTGAGTAGATTTGAACTGGTAAATGATATATAAAGGATGCATTGCTCTTGTATTAGATCCACTTGGTATTCCTTTTGGTTGTAGACATCTTTGTCCTGCAACCCCCCATAGCTACTTTGGGTGAGACTGCATCTTCTTCGTAGGTGTTGCTGAAAGGGCCATTAGTTAGGGCTTGTTGGTGC
>JASDQU010010132.1:101830-119798 GCA_032191745.1 Picea mariana | reverse complement strand
GTGTGTGTGCGTGTGTGTGCGTGTGTGTGTGTGTGTGTAATCTTCATCCTCTTCTAATTTTAATGTCATGACCAAGCCAGACACCAAATTGGTGTATGCGAACCCCTTTTTTGTGGGACAAGGGACCCCCTCTGCACAACGATTTGAATGCTAAAGTCTATGGAGGTATACATACTCATAAAATAATAAATATATTATAATAATTAATAAATATTGTATAGTGGGTCTAATGGTTAAGAAAATGTATATACTTCTTGGAGGTCATAGGTTTAAATATAAAGGGGGGCAGGGTATGTATACCTTAATAAACAAGGTAAACAATTAGATGGGGCAAACCTATGGTTGTTTGCAATTCATGACCTAGATGATTATGAGTCAAAGACAAAATATGAAGACCAAGACTGATCTTTTATTTCTATCTCTAAAATAGATCCTTCATATAATGTTTAATAGGGTTGATTTAACATCCCAACTCTAGGTAATGATCAATCTCAAAAGTAGAGACTGCAATGGGATTGGATTGAGAAATTATTATTGAATAAAGATGCCCTTCCTCTTTTAGAATGATCTTTAGAGGATGTTGTTCTTGAAGGTATTTCATCACAAAGAATGGTATTGATTCTTAGGTTCATTCAAATCTCCATAGAGAATATGTTGAATATTCTCTTCAAGTTTGAAAATAATATTGCAGAGAGTCAACAAGTTATGCTTCAAATCCTCACATTGTTGACCTCGTTCAATATTGTCTAGTGTGTCAAACAAATACTACATTATTTCCTTCATTAAATATATCTATTGTAACCATCGAGTTAATTGACCATCATCTTATTTACATGCATATTTAGGTGGATTCAATGGATTTATCATTGATCCATGTTGTTAGATCCCTCATAATGGAGTTTTCAAGTGAGACATTAGACCTTGTTTCTATTAAATACCATTGCTTGTTCTCACCACAAATCTAAGTTGTTTGTCATTCAAATTTAAAAGGAATGGGGTTTCACCACAAATATTCAAAATGTACTACTCACTAATATGTCATGTAGCCTTTAAGCTATTGATTAGGAAGTTGGAATTCTCTCCTTGAAAACGATTCCCTATTTTTGTCAAATCAATGACCATAATAGATGTCATAATATGTGTAATTGTTCATAAAAATATGCTACCATCCTACACATGAAATAGTGAAAAAAAATCCCTTGGAGAAATGCCCTCTCATTGTCATAATTTCTATCAAATTCCCTTGAAATCAACATCATTTCATTTTCAAGGAGTGGAACTACTACCATGAAATGGGATCCATATATCACTATTAAATGTTGTCAAATCAACAACCAAATATTATTTCATTCTTCCTTGAAATCTACATCCTGCAACTGCAATAATTAATGTGAAAAAAGGGGAATAATATGCCCTAAATGTGTTAAGAACACATGCACCCTTCTCCACATTAACTTATTTCCATATCTCTTCATATAATAGTTTTAGTTACAATATATGATCTTGAATTCCCTTCTTCTTGTTATGTATTAAGAAAGGTCTTCGGAAATCCACCCTCTATTGGTAATTGTAGTAGAGAAACTACTTTGAGGAAAAAGTAATTACTCTCTTGATAGGGTTCCATATTCCATGAAATTTAAAGAGAGTTCTGAAAAAAGATTTTGTAGATGGGAATGATGAATGATGAAAATGATCAGACTACATAATGAAGGTTCATGCAAATGTGGAGGATGTCAAATATTATGTGGGGACGTTAGGAATCCTTGACTCTTGAAACCATCACATACCATATTCAAGGCATGTGTCTCATCTAACCATGTAAAATTTTGACTTAAACCCTAACCCATTGACCCTTAAATCCCTAAACCCTTAATCCCTCAACGATATTTAATCACTAATCCCTTAACACAAAATCCCCTAATCCCCAAGCCATTGACCCTTAAACACTTAACCAATAATCCATAATCCCTTAATCCATTGTAACATACTTAGCCACCCATAGGATGGGCTATGCCACTATATCCAACTACAACACACCCAACCACCCACGGGCTAGGTATGTTGTAGTCGCAAGACTCGGTTCTCTGATCTTATCTCGAAAACAAAGGATTTCTCAAAACATTTAGAAGCATGAACACCCCATGCATAAGACAAGATCCATGCCACAAAATAAAAGAGATAAACAATGTGTCATGCACAAATAATAACCAACATATAGGCACATTAGATTACATATCTCAGAGATAAATAGATACACAGTGGAATATATTAAACAAAAAACACAAAGAGCACTTATATTTTCAAGTAAATGTTCACCAACTAGTTGCAGACCAAGGATGTTCCTCCCAACCATAAACACCGTTGTTCATTTACTCGCAACAGCAGGTCACCCCCAAGCCAGGGCTATGAATCCACAAGGACGAGCCCTACGCCAAGTCTAAACACACACTTGTTGGCTAAGTAGCTCTCAGGTTTTCCCAACCTCACAGTAATCCTAATTTCCATCTCTCTTTCCCCTTTAGCCTGCACAACCCCAAGAAATGAAAACATTTCTCTACCATGCAGTCCCTGAGGCTATTCCATTTCTCTCTAGGGCTCCAGTTCTACTGGTTAGGAAATCACCCTACTGAAAACTCCAAGGACTCTCAGTTGTGGAAAGTTCCATACGAAATTCCATCAAGTTCATGCACACAGGGATCCATTCCCTCCTTTAATGATCAATAAATCATTACAACCATTCAATGATGGCTCTCCTCTTCTTGCCATTCATTTCCATGCTCATCCCAAGAGCACATGAACTAGCAGTAGTGAGTGAAGAGGAAGAAGAATAAGGGGACAAGGTGAAGAAGATGAACCAAGGGAAGAACGACCCCCTAACTTCACCCCAAGCCACCCTCATGCCACCATTCATATCCATGCTTAGAACAAGAACATATGAATGCAGCAAGAGTGAGGCTCCCAAAAATGAAGAGTAGGAAAGGTGTAGCCATGAATGAATAAGAACAAGTGAACCCCCACCAAAACCAAAGATGGGTTTATATAATTGCTTGGAAATCAAGAACCAGATGGCCTCCCCCAAGAATCTCATGTAACCCCTTTTCTCCATAAAATCAATTATGGGTAAATAAAATAATAAAAAGAGACTTATCCCCTCAAGCCCCCTCTCTTGTGGAATCATATCCCCTTATCTATTTTGTCCTTGTCGATCTTGCAACCAACGGTGTATTTTATTAATGTATATGAATTATTAAATTTCCTAGGTGCTCTGACCCCTTTCAACTTTATCGGCTCACTAGCCTAATTCATATTTACATAATACATTATAATTCATAAGGGTTAGAACCAGGATGTTACATTTGCCTCCCCTTATTTTGGCACTGTCCTTAGTGCACAACACCATTCCAATGTTATTAACATTACAAATCCAGGTCCTCTAGCCTTAATCCACACAAGAAATCCAACCCAATCTTATATAGATAGGCACTCTGGCCTAAAATTAAACTTGTGTACATAGGAATTCCTACCCAAAACATGTATAATGATCTTCAAAATTTATATTTCTGGCAGCAGTTCCAGCCAAAAATCTCTCCTTCCCTCTCATCCCTACACAACCCAAAGAAATGAACCCCTTTCTCTGCCATGTAGTCCCTTAGGTTGTTCCACTTCTCCCCAGGGCTTCATTGCACTTGGCCAGGAAGTTTCAGAATTGTGGTTTCCATAACCCCAACTGTAGCAATTCCATTGGAATTTCTTCCTCCCATGCCTTTGTCATTTAGTTTCTCCAACATCACCTTATTTTCTCTCATAGTCTGGTACTTTTCTATATCCTCAACATTCATCATTTTCCTACAACATTTCAAATTAGTGAGCATGTCAGTTCACAATTTGTGCATAAAATTCTCATTCTTTCTCATAATGCAAGAGTAAATTTTCATAATCCAATACAATACTTATCTATGCAGTTCATGGATCTGTATCCATATGGCTATCTCGTTAACTTGGCTCACTATTTTCCTTAACATACCCATTGTGTGAATGATCCCAATCAATAATTTACAAGAACTATCAATATCTCCTCTTCCTTGTGGTAACTCACCTTCCATGCACAGGCTCAGACATCCCCTTCTCTACTATACAGTCCCTCACAAGAGCCATCTTGCGTGACCAAGGTTCTCTTGCAAAAGAATATTTCTAGGGACAAAGGGTTCTCATGTCACAATAGTACCCTTTTCCATGATTTTTAGCTTGCATATCCAACATCTCATCTATATTATACACATACAATCATCATGAGATATCATTATAACCATTTCAAACATAAATGTCAAATTTTCTTTATACAGGATTTTTTTTTTCCAACCATGAGATTCATGCTCATAATGGTTGGATCTGAAGCTGTAGATATCGATATTCATTATGGTCTTACATCCCTACCATATCCAATACCATCCTACCTGCAATTTATTCAATTTACGTTCATCCAAAACAATTCGTCAGTAATTATCAAATCATAATTCCCAAAAATGTTTTATATAGGAAAAATAAAAATTCTAGACATGAGCTTCTGCTCATAACAATTTGGCTCTTGCAACAATAGGCATTGCTCCTCTTTATGGGATTACAACACTGCCATATCCAAGACCCTTTCCTCCTGCAATTTCAACATTCCTTAGCCAATCAAATTGTCAATATCTCATGTACAAGATATATATATTCATGGAAATTATTCAAAAGAAAATCACATAATCACATAATATATATATATATATATATTCATGGAAATTATTCAAAACAAGATCTCATAATTGTTTACAACTACAATTAAATTACTTCTATTAATCCAACTATCAATTGGAATGAACTCATCATTACATACACATGTATTGTTAGTCACATAGACTTTTCATAATGCAATAGTTAATAAGATAACAATCAATGTGCCAATACCCATGGCCACATCTACACAATGCATCCATGGATTGACTACATAATACCACATAACTATGTCATGCATTCCACCATGATGAGTTGGAAGGTCTGGCCAATGACTCAACACATCATCCACACACTTCCTACTTCTTGCCTAACTATTTGGATACCTTCCTTTTCAACCCAAACAAAACACCAAGGATATAATCCTTAAGTTATCTTCAGTGTTGGCAAAGAGGTTGCAGTCCAAACATCAGATATACAGTATATACCATTGAGCACTCATATAGCACTATATCCCTTCCATATCCAACCATATTATGGTCTCACACATGAGTAGCTCTATGGATATCATTGTTATAAAAGGTGTATATCCCCTGAATTAACCTGGTTATGATCACATAACCAATCAAAACATAATATGAAGCCAACATTTTATCTAAATGCATTCTAGCATCAACAACACTTACACACTCTAGGCCTTTGACCATTACATATCAATTTAAATACTAAAAACTAACTGAGGGAATTCTTACCTCAATCCCCTGCAACATGTATGCATCAACAAAAACTAAATGCATACCTACTTGGTTGTTACCAACCCACTTGTTTCTGTCTGACCAACTGATATTTGTAGAATCTCACAGACTTCTTTCTTCATCATTGTGATAACCATTCCTTCCACCCTCATGGGTTGTCACCTCGATGGAAATCATAAGAAACAAAAACATCCACATATTTAACCTTGCTGTATCATTTTTCTTGAATACACAATCCATCATTAGTCATACTCAAACATAATAATAGACTATTCTAAATTCACCGTCATGTTATATGCATATCCAAGCATGTACATATGAAAAATTACACATCCATATGCACGAAGCATTTATTATCAGCATGCCTACTAATGCATATGCATTTTAACTTCATTGTATGCCTCATGCACTCTAGTGCATTTCTGTTTCAATTCACTTATTTATTTATCCATTTATGTTGTAGTTGGTTGTCCTTGAACTCCTTCAAGTTCTTGTTTCCTTGTGTGCTCCCATTCTGATAATCTGCACTATGGTTCCCTGGTCTAAACACTTTTTAGCCAAGTACCACTTGGACATTTTGCAATCCAACCAAGGTGTTGTTTTTCTCAGCAGCCTCTCCTAGGTAGTCATATCCAAATTTACCTATATGAAACATTCCATCACCCTAGAATGAGGTATCTCAAACATTCCATCACTCTACTACAATGTTCTTGAATCAAATAATATTATTCCTTATTTGTCCATTATGTTACTTCATTAACCTTTCCCTGTGAAACCATATGTTGACCCTTGGTTATGGAAGCAAGCGAAGATCAAGGAAGAAAAGGAAAAATGCGAACTGCGTGGAAGACATAGTGACTGTTACTAGGTCGAAGTGAGAAAAAGAGCAGAAAAGATTGAGCAAAGTAAGATAAAGCAAGGTGTTGGACATGGAGATCGAGTATGACAGATTATCAAGGAAGATGGATCGTGGAAAAATCAGCAAGCGGAAAAATCCACCGTTGGATGCTTTGGAGCACTGCGCAAGAAGGAAGGAAAGATAGGCTGGCGAAGCCGTTAAAATATGGGTCAAAATGACCTAGGGTTTTAGACACATATGGTTTTCGTATCTAGGGTTTTGACACTTAGGTATTAGACTGAGGCTGTCGGGGAGCTATTGTAATGTATAAATAGAGGTCCAAAGGACTTGGGATGGGTTGTTGTTGTTGTTATTGTTGTTGGTATTGTCATTCTAGGTTTGTTATTGGTGTGAGAAATTATTATTCTATGAGAGAGAAGTGATAAGAGTAAGAGCATTATGGTATTGTAAGATCTTTAGTTGGGTGAGAAGATCAGTCTTGTAGCTGGGTGCAAAGAAAGGGGAGAGACAGAGAGGAGAAGAAAGAAGATCTGCTAGCTAAGAGCGCAGACAAGAACTGTATTCTTCATCTTAACATATTACAAAGAACAATTCTATGGACGTAGCCCTAGAGAGAGGCTGAACCACGTATATCTTGTGTTGTGTGTGTGATTGATGCTCTATTATTTGTCATTTGATATACTGCTATTTTCATTACTGTGTTAGATCTGATAAGATAGTTGTGTGGAGTAGATCTGAACTAGTAATTGATATATAAATGTTGTATTTCTCTTGCATTAGATCCACTTGGTATTCCCTTTGGTTGTAGACATCTATGTCCTGCAGCCCCCCCATAACTACTTCGGGTGAGACTACATCCACCTTGCAGGTGTTGCCGAAAGGGCCAGTAGTTAGGGCTTGTTGGTGTGCTCTTGGAGATGAACCCTGGGTCTGCCCCTATGCCAAAAAATGGTTCTATTTCTGAGGAGGGAATATTCTTGAGGGAATGTCAAGGTGATTTCCATTGAAGAAAAAGATTCAGAAGTGGATAGAGGATCAAGAAAAGGACTTTGCTAAATCCCAGAACAAGAACCATAATCTTAGCACAGAAGACTGGTTAGGAAGGTATATATTTAATGATATATAGGAGATTTTCTTTGGAGGGATTCATAAGGAGATATACGAGTGGTTATATAGGTTAGGAGATAACCAATTTGAGATTAGATTTAGACCTCTTGTGGTTTGGATGTCGACTCTGATCAAGAAGGTCAAGAGAGTTGATAATGTTGTGTCACAAGCGGTAGATCACTGGTTTGATAGTACCATTGGAGGGTATATCACTGAGTTTGTTGTTGATAGAGTGGAATCATATAGCCAAGTAGAGATATATTTATTTAAGGGATCTGGAGAAAAAAATTTACATTTTCTAAAGCTAAAGATCAAGATGTTATTGCATGAGAAGAACATCTTAAAGATACAGTAGTCTGTTGGATTGAAGAGATAATGTTCAAGAACTCAGACAACGACAATGACACAGAGGTTGGACATACGCGTAGTGGGAGAGTGTTCACAGAAGTTCCTCTTGTGAACCTGTTTAAGAAGAAATACGGGGATGAGGGTTTCTAAACTGGAGAAGAGGAAGATCTGATGGATGGAGAGCATTCAAAGTCTGCTAGGCCAGAGGAAGGGAAAGCTGAAGAACCTCGTCAGGAAGAGACAAAAGCTTCAGGAACTGCGTAGACTGTTGAAGTAAGTGCTATTACTCATTTTGTTGATTCAACAACATTAAGCAATCAGAGTAATCAGAGTCACCCGAGCGTTCAAAGAGATTTCATTTTTTATCCCAACACATACTCAGTTAGCAAACCCAGGAAGATCTATGGCAGATGAGATGAGGTTACCAAATTTCATAGGAGATGGATCTGAATATCCTGATCAACACTGGTTTCTATGCGAAGCCGTATTGAGTATTAAGAACATCACCAATGAAGTTGTCAAACGAGCTCAGTTTAGTACTACCCTAAGAGACTGTGCACTAAGTTGGTACATGAAGTTTGTTAAGGGAATTTCCTAGCCTAAAATGTTGAATGAGATCAAGAACACAGTGATTTCTGAGTTCAAGAAACCCAAGTTGGAGTCACAGTGATTTAAATAACTAAAATAAATCAATCAGAGAATAGTTGAACTCGTATGGGAGTTCGATCAGAGATTTAAGACCTTGACAGGACATCCGAGTTTTCAAAACCTAGATGAGAAGAACAAGGAATGGTTCATTACTTCTCTCTTACCACACATCAGAGTTCCTCTGATGCAATAGAAGTTTTCTTCGCAAGCTGAGGCACTGGAGATCTCCATGAAGCTAGAATCAACCCCTATGGGAGAATCCAGCTTAGGTATGAGTCAAATCTTGAGTCATCTAACTAGTTTGTCTTTCCAGGTTGAAGATATCAATAAAGACAATGGAAAAGACAAAAGAGAATAAATCTGGTGTATCCGATGCAAATCATAAGGCCATGACAAGGAACATTGTCCCCTATTCCATGAATACTTGGCCTCTAGAGCTCTGAGCCCCTTGAAGCAAGTTACCCTACCCTGGTGCGAGGTATGTAGAAATAGACATCACCCTAGTGAGTGCTATTACATGCAAAAATATGTTTAGACACCCAAATTTTTATTGCACGTTCTGTAATTTTGTGGGGCATGATGATAGATATTGTAGGGATTATGACCTCATGCACGAAAGAACAAGGGATATATACAAAATTCAAGGTGAAGTACAGTAAGAAGGAAACACTACGCAGTATAACTCCCCTGGGAGAGGAAAATTCAACCCTTGTGTTGGATTCCAAGGAAGAGAAAGATGAGGAGGTATGGGTCAAGTTCGAGGATAGATAAACTATTATAAATGCACACAACCAGGACACTTGGCAAGGGACTGTCAGAACCCTTGTACCACTTGCAGCTATTGCAACTCCTTCGAGCATGTTATCGAGGAATGTCCAACATTGCTAGATAAACTTCAAGAGAGACGGGGACCTTAGCAGAACCCGCAAATACAATTAATCAAAGAAGAACCTCGCAGAGTAGACCCTAGAGTCATTGTTATCACTTGAGGAGGCACTATTATAGGAGAATACATAATGACCCAAGGAAAGACTACAGAAGAATCAGGAGTCAGGAAAGCTACAGAGAAGACACAAACTTTTGATGCAAAGAAAGAAAAACAAATGTTTGGGGAGGAAATAAGAGAATTCAGGGGAGACCAAGGTTCTTCATCGAAGACATGACAAAAATTAAGAGAATGTGGAATTCCTCTGGAATTTGATCAGTCTGCTTCACCCGGAGATGGAAAAGAGGCAAGTAAACTTGTCAATTTCTTGTATATGTTTATAGAGATGATTAAAGATGAGAGAGCCATACAAGAACTGCAATTTGTTTTGAAACAGTATGATATAGGAAGGAAAGATCCTTTACTGAATAAAGAAGTACATCTACTATCCAAGAAGAGAAGTAAAAATAAGCAACTACACCTAAATGCTCAGATTGGAGAGTATGATATAGACTATGTGATCCTCGACTTAGGGTCAAAGGTCAATGTCATGACGAAGCAAACCTAGGCACTGATGGGAAAACCTATGTTGATATATTCCCCTATCAGACTTAGGATGGATAATCAACAAGCTGTAAGCTCCTTTGGAATATTGGAACATGTCCTTATGGACATCGACGGATTGAGGACGTTTGTAGACTTCGAGGTAATTGAGATAGTTGATGATAACTTCCCTTACCCTGCGCTGTTAGGAATTGATTGGGCTTTCAATAATTCGACGTTGTTCAATTTAAAAAAAATATGAATGTCTTTTGAAGGAGATGGCGTTAGGGTCATTGCACCTTTAGATCCTGATGAAGGTCAGCGATAAACAGAGCCCATCAGAGAAGAAGACTGGGCATATGAACTAGAAAACATATACAAATTAAGAGCTAGACAACATGATTACATTAATCCTATGACAGATGGAAATTTTTGTTGGCGAAATGACATCACATGTTCATTAGATTTAGAAGAAGCACTGGAGAACTAGAAAAACAAAATGTATGAAGTATTTACAAGGAGATGTGCTAGATTAACCAGAGAAGTACGATGGATCGACACAATAGTAAGTAACTGACCCACCTTTGATGGTCTAAATCCTTTAGAAACCTTCTTGTCGGACTTTGAAGAAAGTGTACCAACACAAAAATGATTGTTGGAAATGGATGAGGCCTTGAAAGCCACACCAACAATATGGTGGGGGACACACAAAAACAACATTACCGAATGGGTACAATGTTGTACTCTGATGAAAACGCAGTTCTCGACACAAGTAGAAGGCTGCAAAGTTAGATACATAGGTCAGAGCTGTCCGAAGGACAATGTATGAAGTTGCGTGGAAGCATGGAGAAATATTCCTCAAGAGAAGTGGGTACACAAATTCATTAACACATTGGACACAATCCCTATCAACTGGTACCTTCAAGCAGAGCTGTGTCTCATCACTGTAGATTGGGAAGGTATGACTCATAAATTTTTCACTACCTTTTTATTCGAAAGACAATATCCTACAGTACATAAAGCATTATAGGTCATACGACAGAAAGTGTTCGAGGAGGCACCTAGCCTCCATTTGGAACAAGAAGAGGATGAATGGACTACACCTCTTCAGAAACTACAAGGTTGTTATAACATTAATATTGATGTAGACGATGATCCTAGGAAGGTGAACATCGCAGAAACAGAAGGCCAGAGAGATGTGGATGGACCAGGAGTTGAGATACCATTTATTGGAAAGACGATCAAGATCAATAAAGTCAATATTGGAACAGAGAAAATACCGAATCTTGCAAATGTTGGAGATCATTGGGATGCTTCCACTATTGACAAGATTACAAAATTGATACATGAGTATCAGGACTTGTTTCCAATCAAGTTCACTGATATGAAGGGAATTAAAGGGCCTATGGGAGAGATGAGGATCCCTTTGAAACTAGATGCAAGACCAGTCAAATAGAGACCCTACAGAGTGAACCCTAAATATAAGGAGAAAGTGAAGATTGAGCTCGACAGAATGCTGGAAGCAGGGATTATAGAACCTGTCGAAGAATCAGAATGGATTAGCCCTATGGTGGTACAATACAAGAAGACATGAGAGATCAGGATCTGCATAGATCTCAGGAAGCTAAACGATGCCTATTTGCATGATCCCTTCCCTACGCCATTCACTGATGAAGTGTTAGATAATGTAGGAGGCCAGGAGGTATAATCTTTCACAGATGGATTTTTAGGATACCATTAGATCCGGATTGCCAAGGAAGATTGACATAAGACCACCTTTGCCATAGAATGGGGATCCTACCAATATAAAGTAATGTCATTTGGATTGAAGAATGCCCCAACCATCTTTTCCAGGGTGGTGGTCGAAGCATTCAAGGAGTTTGTACATAAGTTTCTAGAAGCATACTTTAATGATTGGACTGTTTTTATTTTATTGAAAAATCATATCGAATGTCTAAGGCTAATGTTGGACAAGTGCAGGCAGTGCCATATTGCCTTAAACCTGAAGAAGTGCATTTTCTTTTCACCATTTGGAGTGTTTCTCGATCATATTGTATGCAAGTAGGGTTTACTGGTAGATCCATCTAAAATTTCCATCATAGTTGATCTACCCTCTCCTACTTCAATCAAATAGCTATGCACTGCGCTGGGACACACTAGATATTACAGGAATTTCATTAAAGGCTATGCCTATATTACAACACCCATGGAGAATATTTTGAAGAAAGACTCTCAATTTCACTGGATAGAAGAATGCCAGCAGAGCTTCGACATGCTGAAACATAAAATGGTTACTGCGCATATTCTGGTTTTCCCAGATTAGAGCAAGGAATTTCATGTGCATTTTGATGCATCTTCTATTGCATTAGGAGTTGTGTTAGCACAATCGAGAACATGAGACATCGACCACCCATTATCCTTTGATAGCAGGAAGCTATCAACAACAAACATTAATTACACCACTACCGAAAGAGAAGGGCTAGACATGGTGTATGCGCTGTATAAGTTTCTCTACTACTTGTTGGGAGGACATTTAAAAATGTTCACTGATCACTCCACACTGAAATACCTAGTCAACAAGCCAGTATTGGGGGGGAGAATATGCCAATGGTTTCTACTAATTCAGGAATATGATTTTGAGATCATGGTTAAGCTAAGAAGAATAAACAAAGGTCGTAACCACTTGTCGAGGTTGGAACATGGAGAAGAGCCTACTAGTTTGGAGGATACACTGTCAGATGCACAGTTGCTAGAAATTAGAAATATTTATGACCACTTTGCAGAAATAGTTCAGTTCCTATCAACAGGAATGGCACATAGTGAATATACAATCACCCAGAAGAAACATATAGTAGTGCACACTGCATATTTTTCACTTATAGCTAGACAACTATATAAGATGGGACATGATGAGTTATTGAGGAGGTGTGTTATGGAGATAGAGTGACTATTGATCCTCATTGAAGCTCATGAAGGCATCACAGGAGGACACTATGTAGGGAAAGAAACAATGCATAATGTTCTTAGAGATGGCCTTTGGTGGCCTGCCTTACACATATATGCTAAGGACTATTATCGAGCCTGTGATGTATGACAAAGAGTTGGGAAACCGTCTAGAAGAGATGAAATCCCTTTAGAACCACAACTGGCCCTACAAGCATTTGCGAAATGGGCCATTGACTTCGTGGGACCTATTAACCCACATGGGAAGTGCACAGGAGAAAGGTACATAATCACTGCGATAGAGTAATTGAACACATGGGATGAATCAAGAGAAGTTAAGGATTGTAGTGCTGCTACAGCTGCGTGATTCATATTTGATGACATTATAACCAGGTTTGGATGCCTGAAGATCCTTATGAGCGATCAAGGCACACATTTCATCAATAAAAAAATTGAAGCCTTGATTAAAGAATTTGCAATCCATCATCAGAAGAGCACACCTTACCACCCACAAGTGAATGGGACAGTTGAAGCATTCAACAAGATATTGGAGACAATGCTAATGAAGATTTGTAGTGTGAATAGGGATGACTCAAATTTAAGAACACCAACAGTATTATGGGCCTATAGAACCACTTGCAAGAAACTGACCATGCAAACCCCCTTCAAGTTCATGTATGGTATTGAAGCCGTTGTCCCAATGGAATATTTGGTACCCAGCATAAGAATTGTTTCCTTTACAGATATGGATGACACTGGCATTGTTCGAGAGAGGCTTGTGATATTGGTCGAACTGGAAGAAGACCGATTCATTGCAGGATTTCACTAGCAGGTTCAGAAGGAAAAAGAGAAGGCCTACTACGACAAACACATCAAGAAGAAGGTATTTAAGTAAGGTGATATGGTATTGATATATGACAGTAAGTTCATGAAGCATCATGGGAAGTTCAGAATGCATTGGATTGGGCCATACGAGGTTGCCTATGTTACAGAAGGAGGAGCTGCACAGTTGAAGACATTGAATCGAGAATGGAAGGAAGGTTTGGTGAATGGGAGTCGGTTGAAATTATATTATGACAACCAACTACCTCTCATCTCTCAGTAAAAGCCCGAGGAAAAGGGTCTAGGTACCAAGTGCAGTTGAAACTAGGTACCAGACACAGAAAAGACAGTTTTCACAAGGAAGCAAGGGAGGACTAGAGCTGGAAGCAAAGACTGCTTTGCACAGTCTGAAGTCGAAGTAAAATAGGAAGTTGAAGTCTGAAGTGCCTTGGTATGAGTCACAGGTGAGTGTTGGGGGCCTATTGGTGCTTGGTTATGGAAGCAAGCGAAGATCAAGGAAGAAAAGGAAAAATGTGAACTCTGCGAAAGACACATTGACTGTTACTGGGTCGAGGTGAGAAAAAGAGGAGAAAAGATGGAGCGAAGTAAGAGAAATCAAGCCATTGGAAGTGGATATCGAGGATGATAGATCAACAAGGAAGATGGATCATAGAAAACTTAACAAGAAGAAAAATCCACCATTGGATTCTTTAGTGCACCGCGCGAGAAAGAAGGAAAGATAGGTCGGCAAAGCCCTGAAAATGCGGGTCAAGTTCACCTAGGGTTTTAGACACCTAGGGTTTTGGTATCTAGGGTTTTGACACTTAGGTCTCAGCCTAAGGATGTCAGGGAGCTATTGTAATGTATAAATAGAGGTCCAAAGGACCTGGGATGGGTTGTTGTTGTTGTTATTGTTGTTATTATCATTCTAGTTTTTTTATTGGTGTGAGCAATTATTGTTGTGAGAGAGAGAAGTGCTAAGAGTAAAAGCCTTCTGGTATTGTAAGATCTTGAATTGGGTGTGGAGATCAGTCGTCCAACTAGGTGCACAGGAAGGGGAGAGATAGAGAGGAGAAGAAATAATATCTGCTAGCTAAGAGCACATACAAGAACTATATGCTTCATCTTAATATATTACAAAGCGCAGTTCTTTGGACATAGCCCTAGAGAGAGGGTGAACCACACATATCTTGTGTTGTGTGTGTGATTGATGTTTTTTTCTTTTTCATTTGATATTCTTCTATTTGCATTACTGTGTTAGATCTGATAAGATAGTTTTGCGGAGTAGATCTGAATTGGTAAGTGATATATAAATGTTGTATTTCTCTTGTATTAGATTCACTTGGTATTCCCTTTGGTTATATACATCTCTGTCCTACAACCCCCCCATAGCTACTTTGGGTGAGGCTGCATCTTCCTCGCAGGTGTTGCCAAATGGGCCAATAGTTAGGTCTTGTTGGTGCGCTCTTGGAGTTGAACCCTGGGTCTATCCCTATGCCAACACCATACCTTTCACACGTAATATCATTCCTAATGGAAATCCATTTTCATTCAGTGCCAGTTTTCAAGTGAGAGAGAATTCCAATTTTCTCTGCATTGGCATCCTGCCTTCACTATGAAGTCTGATATCAGAAGTGGATTTCTTTCACATTTAATATTTTATACAGTAGATAAGTAATGTCTAACAAATCCTTCCTTGGAGCTCCTATTATTGACACATAGATAATATTCACACACCACCTCTTAAGCTCTTTGTTTCCTTCCACATAAAGCTTGCAACTGTATACACATCTCTACCTTGAAGGCTATGGAGCCTTACTTTTCTTTTCTATGCCCATTAATGACATTATTCACCTGCTAGCTTCATGTCCCATGTGATGATTCTTTCTTTTGTAGTACCTCATCCAACTTTTGTAAGCAAAGTCACGCCTCCATGACCCTGACATCTGATCCTATTATTGAATTGATCTGATTATACCTCTAATAATGACAACCTGCAAGCAGCCATCTTGTTAGAACAATACATATCATGCAAAAATTATCAATTAAATTTATAGGTACCTTTTCATTTAAATGATAATATTAATCTTTAATTAATATCATTTTTCCTTTTTTTATCCTTTATTCATAATGCTCATGAGTTAACTCTCTTTTAATCATGATTGTGTGTCAGTTCTTTTTTATTCATGAGTTTATCACATACATGGATCGACTCATTATATCGTACTCACTCAGTTCACAAAAAAATCATATTTTGATCTTTTATCAATTCTCTGTATTATTCTAGTGTTAACTCTTTGTTGAATTAAATCTTTATGAGGCACTTCCTTCAAACCATTTACATATGACCATATGCACAAAACCATGGGCTTATTGATTTGAGTGTTGCCTCTTCTTTTCCCTTTGTTTCTTTATTCCATATGACCGCAGGTGGTGACCAGGCGCTAAGCTAAGAAGTGTTTGATCACTTATCAAAATCAACGTTCACGTTTTAATGTCACAATGAGTTGGACGGTTCTCATTTACTTCGAAACTTTGGGTATTTGTGGCTCTTGAATTCTGGAGTATCGATTCCTTCGAAGTGATTACCTACCAAATGAGTCATAAAGTGACGGTGACTGCTTATTGTCGATTAACACCTCCACTTACACTATCCTTCCACTATACTCGATCATTGGTTGGGAAATATCCTGAAGTATATCAACGGTTAACATTGACTTCGGTCTTTGACGCTTCGGGTGATTTCTCCTTCACATTCCTTCATTATTCTGGAGTTCATTTCACCAAAGTAGATCGGACGATTGGATTTTATTAGCACGATGGATGGTTCTCGTTCATTAAGGAACTTCGGGACTTCGGGTATTTGCTGGTGGTGAAACTCCCGAAGTACAAAACTCCCAGATTGACGTAACTTTCTTACATCATTTTTTGATGTGTCACTGACTAAGTGGCTGTCGCATGTAACTTACTCATACCTGAAATTCCAACTATACTTTGACACTTGTCATCATCTGATTGTGCCACATGTCCTTGCTGACATGGATCTCTTCATGTGGCACATGTTCTTCTCCTGGATATAATAGTTGTCTTAACTTCCGAAATGTATCTCATATTGACCACTGAGAGCGAATTCAAAACTTCAACCTTCGGGTGAGCTCATATGTTCTAAATACTTTTTCTCTGAAGTGGTAAGCACCAAAGTTGACCACTATTTTGATCCAACAACCATCATGTATTTTCCAGATACGATGGTCCTCATTTACTTCGGGACTTTGGGGCTCCAGACTTCATCTTTTTTTATCCTATCCTTTCCACTTTATAGATCAGACGATCAATAGTAATTGCAGGTTGACAATGTGCTCACTCTTTATCGGAGAGATCTATCCCCATAATCTGAAAGGTTCTCACCCAAATATCTAAATCATGTTAGTTGATCCCCTGTCCCGATGAGATCAATGACGCTGGAAAATAACATGTTGCAAACTAGCATGTCCTCTAATCTTTCCTCCTCTCCCCACAATGCTCCCTTACTGTCGATCTTCCATTCACAGATCAATGGCTAACTGTGGGTCCTGCTTCCTTAGCATCCTGTTCCAATCTCACAATGACAGGCATTAGCTCCTTCCTCGCCTATAACCTTGGGTTGTGACCCAAGGCTTACCCTCTTGGGCACTTCGCAACTCCAGAACCTTCTTCCAGGACTAGATCAATGGTCCTCATCCTCATTCATTATCAACGATTGATATCCACTTTGGGACTCCATGCTTCAGGAGTTTGTCACTTTCGACCTCCACCTTCCCCTGGAGTACTTTGTACCCAAATTTGTGTATCAGGCGCCACGTGTCCACCTCAAATCAATGACTCTAGTCCACTTTGGGACTTCGACCTTCAGAAGTCTCCACTTCCCCCACTTTCTTCCTCCCATAACTCTTACACCCAGATTTCATGATCTATTGACCTGTTTCCTCCTATAGATCGACAACTATGAATCACTTCGGCTCTTCAATCTTTGGGAGTTTCAAACTCTCTGTCTTCACTTTCTCCCAGAGTGCTTTCACCCGAATTTGACGATCCATCGACGCGTGTCTCTCACAGATCAACGAATGTGAATCACTTTGGATCTTTGGGATTCATGAGTTTCAAACTCTTCGCCTTCACTTTATCCCGAAGTCTCAATCCTCCAAACCGCCATGAGATCTACATCTCATATTCATTCATGCGTAGATCTGATGGTTGAGACTTAAACCTGCTCAAACTATTTATTTTCTTTGATCGGAAAAACCTTGTTCACTTGCCCTCCGATCC
>JASDQU010010132.1:68352-79062 GCA_032191745.1 Picea mariana | reverse complement strand
CAAGGAATCATACAATAAAACACAACAAGATTTATAGGAAAGAATCATATTACTGTATCATACGAATTGTGAAAGAGATATTACAACCATGGCCTTGATGTCGTAAGGTCCCTTCCAACTATCCTTGGTTCCCCACACACTTCTTTCTCCAAGGATTCTGAGACCATGAATCTGATAGCTACTCACAATCTATCTTGACAAAGCAAATCTCAAAGCCACTCTAACCAAGCTAACAATCCCAAGCCAAAAACAATTAACTTTCTCCATGAGAGCTCCTCTCCTTTTATAAGCTGAAGAGGATAAGGTGAGGAGGTTAGGATGATCCCACTAAATCATGAAAGAAAGTAATATCCAAACCATTCAGATGCCACCTCACCATGGAAGTTTCTCCTTCTAGAAGCATCGAGAAGATGCTCGTTTTTCCCACGTATGAGCATTCTCACACCCTGCTTATAGACCAACCTGCGAACCTCTCACAACCCAGCTATGGTGCAGCCTATGAGAATCAGGCATTCTTTCATCCTACCTATATAAAAACTTGCGAACATCCTCTTTAATAGGGTTTTTCCAAAGGAGAATGTAACTTATTCTCTCAGGAAAAGTTCTTCTCCCTTCTTTCTTTAGGAACTCAGGCCACTGACCCCTCTGAAGACTACATATAGGTTTACATCATTAATGGTCATAGGGATGACGAAAATAATGTATAACAGCTCGAGATCGGATATCTCAGGATGATGAACAATTTCTCAATGCAATAGAATGGATGGCAAGGTCTCAATAAGCACAACACAGTAACAATGAGTTTTCTAGTTGGCTCGGATACAATTCGTGAAAGTGTGCTCGGTGCAACAGTCGACAGGATAAGTAGACAATGATGTAAGAGATCCTTCCAATGGACAAGAAGCCTTCATCAATGAATTTATTTCCCTTATGAAGTGGTCCCAATGGTCCGATGGCGAGATTTCTGATCATACCTGCTATTCTAATCGTTTGGGAACGCCAATATAACGGTTATAATGCCTCCAACGGTCATATCGCTCTGCCATGGCGAAGTGCCAATCTAAGCTTCTCTGATATTCTGACAAAGTTCAAATTCTTGAGACTTTCCTTTTGCGAAGTCTTCTCTGGAGGTTCCTGTAATTTCTCCAACTTTGCTTTCTTCTTGCTGAGATTTCTAGCCTTCTTCCCTGTGATCTGCGTTACTGGGTTCCTCTTCCCGTTCTGATTCTTATCTTCTCTTGGCATAATAACTTCACACTGTTGATGGTGTTTCATAGGATTTAAGAACAATACTTCTTCTTTGTCTGGTGTAGGCACTCTACTCTCTTGTACGTACAAGTGTTTCAAATCTTCTTCTGTTCTTTCAACTTCGACATCCAAGTTTCTAGTTCTGAACAACTTCGATCTGTTCTCCTGTTCTTCTATCAAGTGCGCTATTCTTCGAGTCATGAAATCTTTTAATTCTTTCTTTTTCTGTTCTAGGGCTTCTTCTTCTCTTCTTTGGGTCTGATCTTTCTTAATCCAGGGTTTTCCTAGCAATAAAGCAAATGGGGCGCTATTCTCAACAAATTTAATAACCTCAAATTCTTCCTCTGTCGAAGTTCCATGAGCACTCATAGATATCTGGGTAAGTCTTCCACATAGGTTTATTAGCTTTCCTCTAAATAATCCTATTACTCCCAATGAAGGAACCCTAGCAGGCCTTCCCAAAATTTCCCAAGTACTTTCTGTCATGAAATTCACCTGTGTTTGCTCGTCCAGAACACAATCTATGTCGAAGTCTCCTATTGTTGCTTCTATGCATTCCTTGTATTTTAATATCTTTGATAGATTGATGTCTCTATGATCATTCATGGTTTCTTTTATTTATGACAATACAGTCTCTGATCCTTTCTGGGGTTCTTCCATAGTCTTAATTTCTGAGTCTTTCTCATGTTTATCTTGTTCCATATCCATTCTTTCAAGTTTAGCAATCATTCTAGGGAAATCCAGAACTTCATGGTCCATAGCTTTACAACAAAGACAACTAGGCCGTCTATTAGGGCAATCTTTAACAACATGGTCTGGTCTTCTACAACTGTAACAAAGGGTTAATCCTCTCTTTCTCTTAAATGATCCCCAACCTTTCTCGTACTGCGCACTAGAATCATAATAGCTAACCTGTAGAAAATTCTTCCTAGGATCCTACATCCATTTGTTAGTCCAAACATTCTTTCTATGCATAGGAATAACATATCTTTCATTACTTCTATCAGATCTACTCATATCAAACATTATTTCTTCTAGCTGTGCCCTTGTTTTCAGACTAGGACAAAATTTATCAAACATACCTAGATCCATACTATTGAAGAAAAAATTTCCACTTATCTTACCTTTAATAGAGCACAAAGCTTTCAGATATTACCTCTTTAATAAAAAAATTTCACTTTACCTTTATCAGGGCACAAAGCTTTCAGATCTTACCTCTTTTTTTTGGATCAAACTTCTTTTCTTAGCACAAAGATTTCACAAGTCAAGTAGAATACTACACACTAAAACAACATATCTACGCACAAAGATTTATTTCTTTTCCTCAGTTCCCAACAATCATAGTTTTACGTCCCGACAATGGAACCATTTGTTGGCATAGGGGAAGACCAAGGGTTCAATGCTCCAACAATGCACCGACAAAACCCTAACTACTGACCCTTTCAGCAACACCTGCGAAGCAAATGAAGTCTCACCCGAGGTAGAGGCAAGGGTGGTTGCAGGACTCCAGTGTTTGCAAGCTTAGTTGGGACATAGATATTTGATTACAATAGTCTAACAAATCACTTAGCAATAATTCATTAGTACTTAACCTTTGTCTACAACATAGATAAACCCTAATTACAGCGCAATGCATTATTCAACAAGATTCAACACATTCAAGCACTAAGCACATCAACACAGATCATATATATGTAATACACAAAGAAACCATAACACAGGATATACGTGGTTCACCCCCAGCCTGGGGCTACGTCCACCAACTCTTCTCTTCTTTATTATCTTCTTGTCAAGCTTCTTACATGCACATAACATCAAAATCCTACTCCGTAGAGGATAGGAGATCTATGCACACCTCACCAGATCCTCCTTCCTTGAGCTAGGTTCTAGCACAAAGCCCTTACATAGTCTCTTATAGTTACTTTCACTTAGCCTTGAAAGTCTCACACAATATGCACGAAGCAATTACAACTATCACTTGCACTTAGCACGTTGGCCTTCACTTTCCCTTAGCACATAGCATCACACACACCCCTTACTTACATCGCCTAACTTTCTATTTATACATTACAAAAGGGCCTAAACATGGGTAAACCCATGGGCCGACATCCCATACCTGTTACATAAGCCCAAAACCCAAAAATTCCCTAAAAAAGGGGCCGAGATTCCGCGATCTCCACTTCGACTTGCACTTCGACTTCGACAGCCTGTCGAAGTCCCAAAATAGGTCAAACCTGACCAAGGATCTACAAAACTTGGTCAAGGGCCAACAATACCCATCTGGAAAACTTCCTGATCTGATCCACAAAATATTGTTGGGATAGGAAATAAAATTCAGGAACAACGTGGGAATAGGGCATAAGATACACACAAGTAGGTTAGAAGACCATTCGGGAAAAAGTAGAGCGTGAGCAGAGCATGCAAGGCTCTCTGGTTGGGAGGAGAACTGAGAAATACATGTTGTTCTGGGTACATGGGCACTTAGAAAATGTTTCCTAATCAAGCTGATAAATGAATATGAAGTGACTGAGTGAGCAATCACAAAAGGCTTCGTTGCTTGGTGGATAGAAAACTGAACTTCTAGAACCCTGTGGGAAAAGGAGAGTAACCTTGGTCCCTTGCTGTAGCTGAGAAAAAAGGAAAATCTCATCTATCTCATGGAATCATGGTCTAGCTAGAAGCTGGCTAGTTGAGGAATACTCAAAGAGAAAACTGTGCCTATGGTTGGGTGGAAAATAGCACCCCTTTTAGTAGTTTCCCACTAATTTCAAACTTTGAATAAGTGTGACTATGAGCTTCATATAGTATTGACTGTTTTGTTTTAATATGTATATTCTTGATTTAGATAATGGAAAAATATATTATATTGTTTGAATGGTATAAATTGTGGCTCTAATGGCCTAGAAGCCTAGGAAAGTTGAAGTAAAGCATGAATATCCTATTTTTTAGATGTTTTTTTCCTACCTCTGTTTAGAAAGGGAGAACCACTAGAAATGGGATATTAATTGAATTTGGGGACATAATACTTTTTCCCCTATGTTTGTTGGAAAATCCTCAAGGGATTTCCAAAAGACCAAACCCACAAATATAGAGTCAGGATATACTTTACGAGACTACTCCAGTCCTGTTGATCCCTCAAAATTACCTTTTTCTGATTGTGGAATTCAAATTATGTAGACTCGGGGGTGGGGGGGGGGTGGTGATTCCTTCAAACAATTTTCCCAAGTGAGCGCAGGTTCAATTCCGTGACCTTAACCAAATATTGGATAAGATTTATGACTAGGACCATGGAACCATGCACTACGCCAAAAACGGAGCTAAGACTTCTGAGCTTCGGGACTTCAAAGGTACAAAGTTTCAGGATGTTGAAACCTTACAACATTCAAATCCTACCAAAGGTAACTGATTGAAACGGTAACCAGACAGTTTGATTGTTAATTGGCGGTCTCTTACCTGTTAGCATGGGATCTGTCTTGTTGTTAAAATATGAACAACTTTTCGATCACTAAGTAACGCGAGCCATCGATCCAAGAAACATCAAGATCTTTCCTAACCATTGGATATAAGCTACGATCAATTTGGCATTGACTCACTTCAGGAGTAAAAAGGTGTTAAATGACCAGAATCCCCGAATACCGAACTTGCGAAGTAACATGAGTTGTAGATCTAAGGATCCTTTGGGATCTCTCTCTCAACCGTTAGATCGAGCCTAGTGGAAGGATAGGGTAAGCGATAATGTTGACCGACAACAAACAGTTGTATCCCCTTTATCACCTATTTAGTAGGTAAACATTTGAGACTTAAATGGGTTAAGACCTGTAAGGGATGTGAAGTCACCAAAGTTTCGAAGTGGTGAAAACCCGTTAACCATCAGATCGAGGGAAGGAATTTAGATACATTTTGGAGCATTGATCGAGGGTCTGTTGGGAACCTTTATCAACCATTCGATCTACTAGTGGAAGGATAGCATATGCACTTTGATGAAGTATTACTATGGGAAACATAAGGTGTAATGGGTAAGAATATCCCAAAGAATGAAGGCCAGAGTACGTGGCAAGGAACTTCGAAAATCCGAGACTTCGGAGCTCCAGGAGATTGACATGTTGGTGCACAGGCCAAACGCCGAAGGTCGGAGTACGTGGTGAGAGTTCTAAAAATTTAAAACTCCAAGACTCTGGGAAAAACTCAAGGATGTAGGAAGTTGGTTTAAACACTGAAGCACCGAAGATTCCCATGTTGAAGTGTCCTACCCTCAATTGGACGAGCCCGCATATGCTATGGTGATGCAACATGCCTGGATGGTTCCACGTGGCATCATGGGATTAGTCACGAGTTGAGTGTGGCACCCTTATTGTCATGTTTAAGCTATGTGTTAAGAATAGATGAATCTTAGCTGTCAGATCCAGGGGTGGATATAATCTCCACCATAGATTCCAGAGTGGAAATATTCCTTTGGTCTTTAGAACTCTAGAAAAGTTTGTAGACGTGTACAAGAATATCAAAGGGGCCGAAGGATTGTTACCCATAAAGGCCCGAGAGATATTCCATACAACTGCACCTCCCATGGCCATGTCATTGCTAGAGGATGATGACCAAGGTCATGTAAGTGCCATGTAGGATGGTACAAATGAGGTGGAGCCACATGGCCTTTGACCAATGATACCCCAATAAGTTCAGGAGGCCATACCTTTTGACTCAGAACTTGGTTTTGGACGAGTTTATAGTTGGTGGAAAGATATCGAAGATCAAAAGGTAATGGTGCCCTTATTCGAGGAACTTAGAGAAGCTATAGGAAGGAGAAAAAATTATACCCCATCCATTAAAAGGGTACTTAAGTGGTTGGGTGTGTGACAACATACCCTTGTGATAGGGTATGATGTGTTACATATGCGAGTCCAGATAACAACATGGTATAGTGTGGACAACAGGTTTTCATGCTCGAGCACTAATTGTGGAACCATTCAAGATGATGTGTATGCATATACTTCAGGGAGAGCATATTTTCCTAGCCGTGGAGGCCAAACCAGTTTATGTGGTTGGAGGCTTCACGCAGATCCTTTGGGGAGAGCGTGCCTCAAGGATAGCTAGAGGGAAAAACTAATGTGTTGGACATATGCTACTCCATTGAAACAGTATGGTATGCAGGTCTGCTACTCCAGTGAAATAGTCTGGTATGCAAGTACTCTAGTGAAATAGTTTGGTATATTGCTACTCCAGTGAAATAGTCTGGTACACATAGCTACTCCAGTGAAATAGTCTGGTACACTGAGATATTTCTACTCCAGTGAAATAGTCTGGTATGCATAGCTACTCCATTGAAATTGTCTGGTACACTAAGATATTGCTACTCTAGTGAAATAGTCTGGTACGCATAACTACTCCAGTGAAATAGTTTGATACACTGAGATATTGCTACTCCATGAAATAGTCTGGTACACATATCTACTCTAGTGAAATATTCCGGTACGCTGAGATATTTCTACTCCAGTGAAATAGTCTGGTACACTAAGATATTACTACTCTACTGAAATAGTATAGTACACATAGCTACTCTAGTGAAATAGTCTAGTACGCTGAGATATTTCTACTCCAGTGAAATAGTCTAGTACACATAAATACTCTAGTGAAATAGTCTGGTACGATGAGATATTGCTACTCCAGTGAAATAGTCTAGTACACATGTTACACTGGTGTGCCAACCAATGGGAATTATTCATATGAGAGCACGTGATATCCCACATGAGACTTATCCCCTTGAGGACTTATTCATGTGAGAACTCTGTCCATGTGAGATGGTAAGATTCCATATGAGACTTAGTCACCTCGTTACCTAGTTCTACATGAGATGGTTGTTTCTATGATAGTAGATCTAGTTCCTGGTTATTGTGGACCAAAAGAAAGTCCTATCATGACTACTGTGCCAACTAGTGGGATTCATTTTATGATGGTTACTACTCTAGATGCATGATGTGTGTGGTTACAAAACTTCTTGTGATGTCATATTCCATGTGAGATGATGCGTTACTAGTTATTTATGAACTAGATTCCAAATTCTGTGTGAGCTGGCAAGTTGAAGCCTCGTGATGACATAAATCCTAAAAGGATGATGAAACCCCAGATGCATGACTATGACATGACCATCAGATAGTTGGTATCTATGACCATGATAGAGTCTGTGTGGCTATGATGGTGATTCTTGTTACATGATCTATTTGATCATGGGATGGCTTGTTTGGCCATGCTACTTGTTACATGATCCATTTGATCATGAGATAGCCTATGTGGATATGGTGATACTACCTGTAGACTGATCTGCAATACCATTTGAGTCTTTCCCATGCCATGTGATTCAAGCCACCACCACCTCCCGGGGCTCGCATGACCTCCCGATCTAGGATTTTTTAAATAGAGGGAGATGAATTATCTCTTGGATCCTAGCTGGACCCTCAAAATCATATACCACATGACTTTTTTTCTTTTCCCCATGTGTAAAATCAAGTTTGCGAGGGTCCTAATACTCCAGCAGAGTCTTCCACATTACCTTGAGCCAAAACCTTGGGATAGCTCTCAACTTAGCAAAGAATTCAGTACTTCAGAGCTCTGTGCTTTAGGAGTTCCAATAACAACACACAACAATCTTTCTGAACACCGAATTCGTGAACAACCAAACTATGGTGGAGATCAACGACTCACAATACACGCTGAAATATATGGTTTGCAAAGGCTTTAGGATTCTAGGCTTGGAGAGTTTTACCATCTCCAACCTGCGATATTCCTATAGTGCTGATCTCCAAACTAGCAGATCAGAAGATGGATACTTACCTCAGATCAATGGTCTCTTATTACTCTACTCTTCTAGATTTAGAGATTTCACAACACAATACTCCGAAACCTCGAGAGTGTTGAACTTTCTACGTGATAGATCTATAGTCCACGTGTCCTCGCAAATGGATGACCGATATGGACTTCAAACTTTGGGCCTTCAGGTATTTTTGACTCATGCTAGATTACACTCAATTTCCTCTGGAGTGCTAGATCTCCAGACTCCGAGATCTATTGACATGTGGCTCAGACACCAATGGTCAAGATTTACTTCGGATCTCAGGGCTTCAGAAAACTTGTCTCCTCCATGACGCACACTTGAAAAATTTTGAATACACGAAGTCTGAAGGACTTCAAGGGTTATCACCCATGCACCTTTCCCAGATCTGACAGCTAGGAAATATCTTTGCTCCCTCTAAATGGATCTCATCCACTCGTCCTCCAAACAAAATGAATTCTTCCTTCTGATAATTGAATCTCGCTATCCTTCCTGAGCTTTGATAAATTCATGGAATTAGGTATGGGCACACACTTTGCACTACTTCTCCTAAGCTTGAGACTTAGAAAGAAATATCTCACACACTCCTTGCGTTGGCTCACCTAGAAACTTGAAGGTTTTTGGAAAATCCTTCTGCGCACTCCTTGTGCTTGTCTTCCTTGAGAATCTTTCAACACTTGACTAAGTGTTGGCCCTGTGCACACCTTGCAAGGGACTTACCTTAGATATTTTATACCCAAACGAGTATATGTGCACTCTTTGCACTCTCTCTGCACAAATTACTCTATCTCTCCTAAGCTTCCGAGTCTGTAAATGACTTTGCCTCCACACTCCTTGCATGACCACTATGCACTCCTTGCACCAGGATTTCAGATGAGAAATAATTAAAACTTACAGAAAATCACAGGTTCATTCATTCAATCATAATGCACACACAAGCATATAAAACACATAAATAAAATAACACAACATTGCCCAGATAATTCATGGATATGCAAACTTAGAGATTTGAAGCATTTCTACTCTATTATATTACTTCAACAAACATATACATGGGTTTCTGTAATAAATTTCTTATACTCTTCTCAACAACAAAAACCTTCAACAAAAATAACAATAAACTCAACAAAAATTACCATAAGTTCAACAACCTCATTTTTGACATAGATTACATATATTTATACACGTGGGGCTTCTCGATATTTCCCTCCAGACTATCTTAGTGCTTTCCTATCACAATAAAAGCTATCTATTACTAAGGATTACTACAACTAAATGAGCATTTAAAATATAGATAGGAGTTGATGCTCGAAATATGTACAATCCTACAGTTATTAAAAACAAATACATCCGCTGGAGCTTATACAATGGCTCAAGGCTCCAAATATTAAAGGGGCCTTTAATTACAATACTTTCAAAATATTAAGATGACACAATCTTATTTGGAATTCAAATTTGGTACGAATGTGCACGCTGGATGCTGAGTTTTCCTCCTCTCAACCTCATTAAATGATGATGGCGATGCTCCTGCATCATACTCCTATGGACAAAAAGATTCATGGACTCCTTTCCATGAGCTCCTCCACTGTCTTTCCATGCTTCTGGTATGAGGTTTAGTTATCCAACTGGCATCTTTTGCTGGATGATCTTTCCACTTAACCAGATACTCATATTAAACCTTCCTCCTAGTCTTCTTAGCAATCCACTGATCTAAAATTTTCTCTATCCGTGGCTTCTCTGTTATAGGAATCTATTGCTTCCATTGAATCTCCTCCTAATCATCCATCCCTTCTGTATCATCCATCCTGTAAGGGTACATGTCTGCTACATTGAATATTGCCGATATTCCAATGTCTTTAAGAAATCCAATTTCATAAGTGTTTGCAACAAAATTTCTGAGGATCCTACAAGGTCCTATATTTTTCATCTTCAACTTGTTGTATTTCCCTTTCAGAAATATTTCCTTCCTCAGGTGTGCTAAGACTTGATCTCCAACTCCAAAATGAACTTATATTCTTCTATGGTCTATTATTCTCTTATATTTCTGGCTGCTATCCTGTAGATGTCCCTTGATCTAATCATGCAACTTCTGCATCTTTACAACAAAGTCTTCTGCTCCCACACTTCGGAACTCATCTCGTCCTGACTCTCTTAAATTTGAATTTACTCTTGGATGCATCCCATATATTATCTGGAATGGTGTAATACCCCAAGGTTGAGCCCCTGTTGAATTGTAATGATGTTTAATGATGTTTATAGGCTGGTGAGCCAAGTGTTATAAGCTGGGAGGCTTATGTGTTTATTAGTCCAGAGAGCCTAGATGCCAAGGTCGATGAGCCTGATTTTTGTATATGTAAATACTCACATCATTAATATAATTACAAAGCTATGTGTAGACCGACCATGAAGAAAGAGTTATGGGGGACTAAACACCACTGGGTAGGGAAGGGTATGGGGCTGAGAGGCTAGGAAAAAGGACCAATCTTGAGGGATTAAACCCAAGGGAATATTATAATGTATTTTCGTAAAACTATGAAGGTTTGAGAAATAACCCCTGTTATCCTATGTTCCTTTGGGGAGAGGAAAAAACTCCAAGTGGAGATGAACAAGCTCCCAAGAGAGCCATGTGTCAACCTGAGTGC
>JASDQU010010132.1:16794-42800 GCA_032191745.1 Picea mariana | reverse complement strand
GATTGTTAATTGGCGGTCTCTTACCCGTTATCATGGGATCTGTCCTGTTGTTAAAGTATGAACAACTTTTCGGTCACTAAGTAACGTGAGTCGTCGATCCAAGAAACATCAAGATCTTTCCTGACCATTGGATATAAGCTACGATCAATTTGGTGTTGACTCACTTCGAGAGTAAAAAGGTGTTAAACGATCAAAATCCCCGAATACTGAACTTGCGAAGTAACGCGTGTTGTAGATCTAAGGATCCTTTGGGATCTCTCTCTCAACTGTTAGATTGAGCCTAGTGGAAGGATAGGGTAAGCGGTAATGTTGACCAACAAAAAGCAATTGTATCCCCTTTATCACCTATTTAGTAGGTAAACATTTGAGACTTAAAAGGGTTAATACCTGTAAGGGATGTGAAGTCACCAAAGTTCCGAAGTGGTGAAATCCCGTTAACCATCAGATTGAGGGAAGGAATTTAGATACATTTTGGAGCATTGATCAAGGGTCCATTGGGAATCTTTATCGACCATTTGATCTACTAGTGTAAGGATAGAATACACACTTTGAGGAAGTATTACTATGGGAAACATAAGGTATAATGGGTAAGAATATCCCAAAGAATGAAGGCCAGAGTACGTGGCAAGGAACTTCAAAAATATGAGACTTCAGGGCTCCAGAAGATTGACATGTTGGTGCACAGGCCAAATGCCGAAGGCCGGAGTACGTGGTGAGAGTTCTAAAACTTTGAAACTCCAAGACTCTAGGAAAAACTCAAGTATGTAGGAAGGTGGTTTAAACACTGAAGCACCGAAGATTCCCATGTTGAAGTGTCCTACCCTCAATTGGACGAGCTCGCATATGCTATGGTGATGCAACATGCCTGGTTGGTTCCACGTGGCATCGTGGGATTAGTCACGAGTTGAGTGTGGCACCCTTATTGTCATGTTTAAGTAATGTGTTAAGAATAGATGAATCTTAGCTGTCAGATCTAGGGGTGGATATAATCTCCACCATAGATTCCAGAGTGGAAATATTCCTTTGGTCTTTAGAACTCCAGAAGAGTTTGTAGACATGTACAAGAATATCGAAGGGGCCGAAGGATTGTTACCCATGAAGGATAGAGAGATATTCCCTACAACTGCGCCTCCCATGGCCATGTCATCGCTAGAGGATGACGACCAAGGTCATGTAAGTGCCATGTAGGATGGTACAAATAGGTGGAGCCACATGGCCTTTGACCAACGATACCCCAATAAGTTCAGGGGGCCATACCTTTTGACTCAGAACTTGGTTTTGGACGAGTTTATAGTTGGTGGGAAGATATCGAAGATCATAAGGTAATGGTGCCCTTATTCGAGGAACTTAGAGAAGCTGTAGGAAGGAGAAAAAATTATACCCCATCCATTAAAAGGGTACTTAAGTGGTTGGGGTGTGACAACATACCCTTGTGATAGGGTATGATGTGTTACATATGCGAGTCCAGATAACAACATGGTATAGTGTGGACAACAGGTTTTCATGCCTGAGCACTAATTGTGGAACCATTCAAGATGATGTGTATGCATATACTTCAGGGAGAGCATGTTTTCCTAGCCATGGAGGCCAAACCAGTTTATGTGGTTGGAGGATTCATGCAGATCCTTCAGGGAGAGCGTGCCTTAAGGATAGCTAGAGGGAAAAACTAGTGTGTTGGACATATGCTACTCCAGTGAAATAGTATGATATGCAGGTTTGCTACTCTAGTGAAATAGTCTGGTATGCAGGTACTCTAGTGAAATAGTCTGGTATATTGCTACTCCAGTGAAATAGTCTAGTACACATAGATACTCTAGTGAAATAGTCTGGTACGCTGAGATATTTCTACTCTAGTGAAATAGTCTGGTATGCATAGCTACTCCATTGAAATTGTCTGGTACGCTAAGATATTGCTACTCCAGTGAAATATTCTGGTACGCATAACTACTCCAGTGAAATAGTTTGATACACTGAGATATTGCTACTCCATGAAATAGTCTGGTACACATATCTACTCTAGTGAAATATTCTGGTACGCTGAGATATTTCTACTCCAGTGAAATAGTCTGGTACACTGAGATATTACTACTCTAGTGAAATAGTATGGTACACATAGCTACTCTAGTGAAATAGTCTAGTACGCTAAGATATTTCTACTCCAGTGAAATAGTCTGGTACACATAAATACTCCAGTGAAATAGTCTGGTATGATGAGATATTGCTACTCTAGTGAAATAGTATAGTACACATGTTACACTGGTGTGCCAACCAATGGGACTTATTCATATGAGAGCACATCCTGTGATATCCCACATGAGACTTATCCCCTTGAGGACTTATTCATGTGAGAACTCTGTCCATGTGAGATGGCAAGATTCCATATGAGACTTAGTCACCCCATTACCTAGTTCTACATGAGATGGTTGTTTCTATGATAATAGATCTAGTTCTTGGTTATTGTGGACCAAAAGAAAGTCCTATCATGACTGTTGTGCCAACTAGTGGGATTCATTTTATGATGGTTACTACTCTAGATGCATGATGTGTGTGGTTACAAAACTTCTTGTGATGTCATATTCCGTGTGAGATGATGCGTTACTAGTTATTTATGAACTAGATGCCAAATTTTGTGTGAGCTGGCGAGTTGAAGCTTCGTGATGACATAAATCCCAAAAGGATGATGAAACCCCATATGCATGAATATGACATGACCATCATATAGTCGACATCTATGACCATGATAGAGTCTGTGTGACTATGATGGTGATTCTTGTTACATGATCTATTTGATCATGGGATGGCTTGTTTGGCCATGCTACTTGTTACATGATCCATTTGATCATGAGATAGCCTATGTGGCTATGGTGATATTATCTATAGACTGGTCTACAATACCATTTGAGTCTTTCCCATGCCATGTGATTCAAGCCACCACCACCTCCTAAGGCTCGCATGACCTCCCGATCTAGGATTTTTTAAATAGAGGGAGATGAATTATCTCTCGGGTCCTAACTGGACCCTCAAAATCATATACCACATGACTTTTTTTCTTTTCCCCATGTGTAAAATCAAGTTTGCGAGGGTCCTAATACTCCAACAGATTCTTCCACATTACCTCAAGACAAAACCTTGGGATAGCTCTCAACTTAGCAAAGAATTCAGGGCTTCAGAGCTCTGTGCTTAAGGAGTTCCAACAACAACACACAACAATCTTTCCGAACACCGAATTCGTGAACAACCGAACTATGGTGGAGATCAATGACTCACAATACACGCTGAAATATATGGTTTGCAAAGGCTTTAGGATTCCAGGATTGGAGAGTTTTACCATCTCCATCCTACGATATTCCTATAGTGTCGATCTCCAAACTAGCAGATCAGAAGACCGATACTCACCTCAGATCAACGGTCTCTTATTACTCTACTCTCCTGGATTTAGAGATTTCGCAACACAACACTCCGAAACCTCGAGAGTGTCGAACTTGCTAAGTGATAGATCTACAGTCCACATGTCCTCATAAATGGATGACCGATATGGACTCCAAACTTTGGGCCTTTAGGTATTTTTGACTCACGCTAGATTACACCCAATTTCCTCTAGAGTGCTAGATCTCCGGACTCTGAGATCTATTGACATGTGGCTCAGACACCAATGGAAAATATTTACTTCAGATCTTAGGGATTTGGAAAACTTGTCTCCTCCATGACGCACACTTGAAAACTTTCAAATACACGAAGTCTGAAGGACTTCAAGGGTTATCACCCGTGCACCTTTCCCAGATCTAACAGCTAGGACATATCTTTGCTCCCTCTAAATGGATCTCATCCGCTCGTCCTCCAAAAAAAATTAATTCTTCTTTTTGATAATTGAATCTCGCTATCCTTCCTGAGCTTTGATAAATTCATGGACTTAGGTATGGGCACACACTTTGCACTACTTCTCCTGAGCTTGATACTTAGAAAGAAATATCTCACACACTTGTGCTAGCTCACCTATAAACTTGAAGGTTTTTGGAAAATCCTCCTGCGCACTCCTTGTGCTTGTCTTCCTTGAGACTCTTTCAACACTTGACTAAGTGTTGGCCCTGTTCACACCTTCCAAGGGACTTACCTTAGATATTTTATACTCAAACGAGTATATGTGCACTCTTTGCACTCGCTCTACACAAATGACTCTATCTCTCCTAAGCTTTCGAGTCTGTAAATGAATTTGCCTCCACACTCCTTGCATGACCACTATGCACTCCTTGCACCAGGATTTCAGACGAGAAATAATTGAAACTTACAGAACACCACAGGTTCATTCATTCAATCATAATGCACACACAAGCATATAAAACATAGAAAGAAAATAACACAACATTGCCTAGATAATTCATGGATATGCAGACTCAGATATTTGAAGCATTTCTACTCTATTATATTACTTCAACAAACATATACATGGGTTTCTGTAATAACTTTCTTATACTCTTCTCAACAACAAAAACCTTCAACAAAAATAACAATAAACTCAACAAAAATTACCATAAGTTCAACAACCTCATTTTTGACATAGATTACATATATTTATACATGTGGGGCTTCTCGATATTTCCCTCCGGACTATCTTAGTGCTTTCCTATCACAATAAAAGCTATCTATTACTAAGGATTGTTACAATTAAATGAGCATTTAAAATATAGATAGGAGTCGATGCTTGAAATATGTACAATCCTACAATTATTAAAAACAAATACATCCACTGGAGCTTATACAATGGCTCAAGGCTCCAAATATTAAAGGGGCCTTTAATTACAATACTTTCAAAATATTAAGATGACACACTCTTCTTTGGAATTCAAGTTTGGTACGAATGTGCACACTGGATTCTGAGTTTTCCTCCTCTCAACCTCATTAAATGATGATGGTGATGCTCCTGCATCATACTCCTATGGACAAAAAGATTCATGGACTCCTTTCCATGAGCTCCTCCACTGTCTTTCCATGCTTCTAGATATGAGGTTTAGTTATCCAACTAGCATCTTCTGCTAGATGACCTTTCCACTTAACCAGATACTCATATTAAACCTTCCTCCTAGTCTTCTTAGCAATCCACTGATCTAAAATTTTCTCTATCCATGTCTTCTCTACTATAGGAATCTATTGCTTCCATTGAATATCCTCTCGATCATCCATCCCTTCTGTATCATCCATCCTATAAGGGTACATGTCTTCTACATTGAATATTTCCGATATTCCAATGTCTTTAGGAAATCCAATTTCATAAGTGTTTGCAACAAAATTTCTGAGGATCCTATAAGGTCCTATATTTTTCATCTTCAACTTGTTGTATTTCCCTTTCAGAAATATTTCCTTCCTCAGGTGTGCTAAGACTTGATCTCCAACTCCAGAATGAACTTATATTCTTCTATGGTCTATTCTTCTCTTGTATTTCTGGCTGCTATCTTGTAGATGTCCCTTGATCTAATCATGAAACTTCTGCATCTTTACAACAAAGTCTTCTTCTCCCACACTTCGGAACTCATCTCGTCCCGAGTCTCTTAAATTTGAAATTCCTCTTGGATGCATCCCATATACTATCTGGAATGGTGTAATACCCCAAGGTTGAGCCCCTATTGAATTGTAATGATGTTTATAGGCTGGTGAGCCAAGTGTTATAAGTTGGGAGGCTTATGTGTTTATTAGTCCAGAGAGCCTAGATGCCAAGGTTGATGAGCCTGATTTTTGTATATGTAAATACTCACATCATTAATATAATTACAAAGCTATATGTAGACCGACCACGAAGAAAGAGTTATGGGGGAATAAACACCACTGGGTAGGGAAAGGGATGGGGCTGAGAGGCTAGGAAAAAGGACCAATCTTGAGGGATTAAACCCAAGGGAATATTATAATGTATTTTCGTAAAACTATGAAGGTTTGAGAAGTAACCCCTGTTATCCTATGTTCCTTTGGGGAGAGGAANTTTGATATTGCTTCCCACATTTTTTCTTTGAACTGGTGTGGCTTACTTTCATTACCAGAGCTATACCCATTTTGCTATTGTTATTACCCTGATTGGATGTGCCTGGGAGCTGGAATGAAAAAGAAGGTTGTCAGGCCTATGAGAAACACTCTCTCTAGGTGAGAGAGGTTGTTGGGGAAGTGATTTTCCTAGAGGGATCCTCACGATAGTTATATTTCTCTGAGACTTCCTATCTGGTTTGTCGCTGAAGCTCTGAAAGGGGAGTGGGGAAGCCAAAGGACTTTCAAGCAGAGAAGGGGCACACTCCCTGGGGTCAGAAAGGCATGTGGGGAATGAGGGACTATAAGTTTTGGATGTGAGTGGAATTATGGGGACATAATCCTTCATGTAAAATTTGTAACCTCAACCTATCCTAGGATTCACTTTAGCATGGGTGGAGTTTAGTCCCAGCTCGGGGGTGACCCAATGCTGATAACTTGGAGCAATGTGGTATAAGGATGGGAGGTTCGTGGAAGGTCTGCACATAGTTGGTGGATTTCATAAAAATAAGTACCATATCTATGTTAATTGTTTATACTGTGTATTATGTACATGTCTTTATATTTATAAGAATTTCATGTGTTGCTGCGTGTATGCTTAATGTGATTTCCACATTTAAATTGTGTACTAGTAGAATGCATATTATCTATATAAGTTTATATGTATGATGTTCTGCAAATAGCTATGTCTACCATAGCCCAGAAGGTCCATGCCTGGGTATGGAAAGTTTTTTATTATCAGAACAAAGTGATCAATTTTGTTTGTATTTATTTCAATTGACATCTCCCAACAAAAAAATGGGGTGTTACAAATTGGTATCAGAGCTTGAATTCTGTAGCTAGGTGGTAGCATGCACTGGAAGGGGTGGCTGGGGGGTGTTACAAATTTGTATCAGAGCCCATGGTTTCAACACTGAACTTAGATGGGCCACAAATGAGAGAACTCCTGGGTGGTAATGGAAAGCTCAAAAGATATAGTGGTTTAAGAAAGTCAGCAAAGAAAAGAGAACATGAAAACCATGGGTTTGGAACCACAAAGTTTAATTTGGGCCATTGGATCTGTTCGGAAGAAGACAAGTCCCTCAAAACCGCAAGATCTGGAGAAGGTGCATGATATTTAACCATCAAGTCCTTCAAACTTCATTGCTTCGACGAGTTTTTAAGTTCTATTGAGAAAGGAGTCGAAGCATGA
Organism: Picea mariana; assembly: GCA_032191745.1. Lineage (NCBI taxonomy): Eukaryota > Viridiplantae > Streptophyta > Pinopsida > Pinales > Pinaceae > Picea > Picea mariana. The sequence goes on along the minus strand of JASDQU010010132.1, from coordinate 35,602 downwards.
AGCTCTAAAGTCCCGAAGTGACTCTCAACTGTAGATCATTCAGGAGGAGGAGAGCCATTGGATTTCCCAGGTAGTTTGGTGGTTTGGAGGTTAAACACTCTAGGAGAAGTGAGTCCTCAAGCTGGCAGGAGGGAAATATCCTGAAGTCCTGAAATCCAGAGTTAATATGGACCGTTCGTGTTTGAAGAAACGTGTCAACAGATCAACTTATTCAGGAATCCAACATTCGAGGGATTTGTGGTGTAGTGTGGGAAGTATCCCAGAGCCCTGAAGTCCCAAAGTCTGGAACGAATTGGACCATATGTTATTAGAGACAAGTGTCAGTGGATTATCAAGTGTCCAAAAGTTTGACAATTTGACACTCCAAAAGAAATGGTTTGTGATTGAGTGGGAGGAAGAAATACCTGAAGTCCCGTAGCACCGAACTGACATGATGTGATGATATCATCGGGGGTGACATGGAAGTATTCAAATATTCTTGGTTTGATAGTTTTGAGGTGTGTGGATGTGAAATCCTCCAAAGTCCTGAGCCCCTAAGCTTCGAAGTCTCGAAGCTCTGAAGTCCCGAAGTCCCGGAGCACCGAAGTGCCGAAGCAACGGATGTGACATGGAATGATGATGTCACCTGGGTGATGTGGACCTCCCCTAGGCATGCCACATGTCATATTATTTTGTACTTTGATAGACCTTGTTGTACCAATAACAACCCGACACATGTCACTCGATGATAGGGCCATTTGTCACCCCGTGTTTATGACATGTAGCACCCAGGGTAAGTAGTACTAAGTGGACCCTGGGAGTTCACCAATTCGATGTTCGAAAGGAATGAAAAGTGAGGAAGGGGAAACCCCCAAAGCTCCGAAGAGAGGAGTGAATCCTCACCGTTGATCTGGAGAGGACATGCGACAATAGATCCCGACATAGTCCAGAGACTTGGCACTCTAGAGGATTCAAGGAATAAGAAATTGAGGTCGGGGACTTCTGAAGGCCGGAGTCCATCTCGACCATTTATCATAGAGGACGCATGGCACCGGATTCCAATTTAGAAGACTTGGTACTACAAAGTAATTGATTTGCAGGTTACTTGAGTCAAGAACTCCCAGAGGGCCAGAGTTAATCTCAACCGTTGATCGAGAGATGATACATGGAGGAAGGAGAGGATCTCTGGTAATTAGGAAATTTGGGAGGCAGTGCAATATGGAGACTCAGAACTCCCAAAGCTCAAAGTCTCGGAGCTCATGTTGACCGTAGATCTCAACAGAGAATGAGGACCCTCGATCCACCTTTCTTCGTGATTTCTCAAGAAGAAGATGAGATTAGAGGAATGGATGTCCATTTGGGAGTTGAATGGAAAAACTCCAATGGACATGGAGAAGAAAAGAATGATAACATAAATATGGACGAGACCATAAAAAAATTGCAGACAAATGTCTAGAACCACAAGGATGATAATGAAAGGCTTATGAAAACCAAAGAGCAACATGAAGGCTTCAATATGAAGTTAATGAAAATCCTAGACATAATTGAAAATAAGTTGGATAAGGAGAGTGGCTCCAACAAATTAGGAAGCCACAAGACCCCTGAGGAAAAAGGAAGATCCAAGAGTGATAACAGACATCACCATCACTCTCAAAGACAATCCAAAAGGAGAGCTCATAGGGGCTCAAGTCCATCCCCTTCCAGGAAGCACAAGAGGTATGGGGTGAAAGAATTGAGAGGGGAAATGAACAAGATCAAACCTCCAACTTTTGATGGAGAGCACAAGAAAGATGAAGATGTCGAGACATGGATGTTGGGCATGAGAAAATATTTCCAACTGCATAATTATTCTTCTCATGCAGAGGGACAAATTTGTATTTATTAGCTAAAAGGAAAGGAATCCATGTGGTGGGACTAGCTTGTGCAGGTGCAACACATTAAAGAGAAAAATGTGACTTGGAAGGAGTTCAAGAATCATTTTGAGAAGAAATACTTAACCAAGAGGTATTATGACAAAAATATGAAATAGTTCTTTGAACTCAAGTTAGGAAACATAACCATTCATGAGTATGAAAGGAGATTCTTAGAATTGTTGAAGTATATCTCCTTCATCAAAGATGAAACAATTAAGATTCATAGGTATCTGAGTGGGCTTCCATCCCTTATCAGTGACAAGATTCAATATGATGATCCCAATACCTTGGAGGATACCATATGGTGAGCTAAGTGCTTATATGATCAACAAAAAGGAAAGCCTACTTTCTAGAAGGCTTGAGAGGACAAGAAGAAATTCAAGATGGAGCATAGGAAGAAGGGGAACAAGACACCCTTCTTAAGAAATAATTCTCAGGGACAACAAACCCCTAGAGAGCCCATAGTGACTGAGATAGGGTGGAAAAGGCCAAGGAAGACACCCATTCAATGTTGGGGTTGTAAAGGAGATCATATGTATAGAAATTGTCCACACATAAGTGATAAAGTGAGAGCTGTACACAATGTACAACAAGATGAAAAAATGGAGGACATGGGTAGAAGTGTTCCAAGGATCTATGCATCCCTGGACAACAAGCAAGAAGAATTTCAATCACACATGATTGAAGTACAAGGTATGATCAATAACCATGCCTTTACTATTTTAATAGACTTAGGAGCTAGTCATAGTTACATAGATCCTAAAGTTGTGGAAATATTGAAATTTCCAAGAAGAAAGCATGGGAAATCTTGGCTAGTACAACTAGCTACAGGAGCCAAGAGAAAATTTATTGAGATGGTTAAATCATGTCCAGTGGACATGAAGGGAATAAGTACCAACGAAGATTTGAACATCCTGCCCTTGGGTTCATATGAATGTCTAATTGGTATGGATTGGTTGGACCAACACCATGCTGTCTTAGACTGTCATAACAAGGAATTTACTTTCCCGAATGAGGAAGGGAACCCAAGAACAATCCAAAGAATTCCTAGGGAATTTACTGTCCGAGAGATATCAACAACACAACTGAAGAAGTTTTACAGGAAGGGCTGACAAATATTTGCAACTCATATGGAAGAAGCGCCTAAGGATAAGGTTCCAAATATTGAGGATCATGCAGTCCTAAAAGATTTTGAGGACGTGTTGAAGGAGATACTAGGACTACCCCCAAAGAGATATATTGATTTCTCTATAAACTTAATGCCTGGAGCAATTCCAATATCCAAGACTCCCTATCAGATGAGTACACCAGAGCTAAAGGAGTTGAAAATGAAACTTGAAGAGCTTCTGAAGAAGGGGTATATACACCCAAGTGTGCCACCTTGGGGTTCCCTAGTTTTATTTCTGAAGGAGAAATATGGGACATTGAGGTTCTGTATCGACTTCAGACAATTAAATAAGGTAACTATAAAGAACAAGTATCCTTTTCCAAGGATCGATGATCTCTTTGATCAGTTGAAGGATGCAAGTATATTCTCAAAGATTGATCTCAGGTTAGGATACTATCAAGTAAGGATTAGAGATGAAGACATCAACAAGACTGAATTTAGAACAAGGTATGGTCATTATGAGTTCACAATGGTTCCATTTGGGTTATCAAATGCACCAACTATTTTCATGTGCTTAATCAATGGTGTTTTCCAGGAATACTTAGACAAGTTTGTCATTGTCTTTTTGGATGACATCCTTGTATATTCCAACTTAGATGAATAATATGAGCATCATTTGAAGATGGTGTTACAAGTGTTAAGAGAGCACCAACTGTATTACAAATTGAGCAAGTGCTCATTTTATCAGAACCATTTTCACTATTTGGGGCATATCATATCCGAAGAAGAGATAGCAGTGGACCCTGAAAATATTGAAGCTATTAAAGGGTGGACAAGACCTAAGAATGTGTCAAAAGTTAGATCCTTCATGGGTCTAGCTGGATACTATAGAAGATTCATTGAAGGGTTTTCAAGGATTGCTCACCCGATTACTTCGTTGCAAAGGAAGGGGGTGAAGTTTCAATGGACACCATAATGTGAAAAGAGCTTCCAACAATTGAAGCAGTTGTTAACCAATGCTCCAATTATGAGGATTATATATCCAAATGAAGATTTCGTGGCTTGCGCAAGTGCATGCAAAGATGGACTTAGTGGAGTCCTTAGTCAGAACCGATTTGTGGTATGTTTTGAATCCAAAAAATTGAAAGAGCATGAAAGGCTCTATGCCACTCATGATTTGGAGTTGGAAACCATAGTGAATACCTTGAATAAGTGGAGGCACTACCTCATGGGAAAGAGGGTTGATATGAGGATAGACTGTAATGGTCTGAAATATTTGTTTGATCATCCAAATTTAAATGCAAGGAAGAACAGATGGTTAGAATTCCCCTATGAGTATGACTTTGATATCAAGCACATCAAAGGAAAATAAAACAAAGTGGCCGATGCACTCAACATGAGAGTGTATGAAATACATGCTGCATTTGTTATCATGTATCAAACTGATCTTAAAGGAAAGATTTCTGAGGCTGCAAAAGCATATTTGTAGTACATGGAGATAGTAACAAAATTGCAGCAAGGTAAAATGAAACAAAAGGTTGAAGATTATAAGTTAGGAATTGGTGAAATTCTCCTATATAGGAACATAGTATATGTACCAAATTATCATGAATTAAGGAGTATGATATTGAAATATATGCATCATGTAACTTATGCTGAACACCTAGGATGTCAGAAAACCATTTCCGCTGTCAAGAGCCAATACTATTGGCCAGGCATGGAGAAGGAAATTATTGAGTACATTGATAAATGTCTGGAGTATCAGAAGGGACAACCCAACTGATAGAGCAGTTGTTGGGCCAGAGTTGCTCAGGGAAATGGAAGAGAAAATGTTGAAGATAAAACAAAATTTAAAGGCTTCCCAAGATAGGAAGAAAAACTATGCTGACAAGGGCATAAATCACAAGGATTTTAAAGTGGGTGATCATGTATTCTTGAAAGTGAAGGCCAATAGAAGTTCCCTGAAGTTTGGAAACTGTTCCAAATCGACAGCTCGTTACTATGGGCCGTTTGAAATCCTAGAGAGGATTGGACCAGTAACTTATATGATTGCATTGCTTGCATCTATGACCATTCTTATGTATTTCATGTATCATTTCTTAAGAAATATATACTTGATGCTAATCATGTTATTGATTGGAATGTGATTCAGGTGGAGCAAGAAGACACTTTTCAAGTGCATCCGGTACACATTATGGACCACAAATCCAAGCATCTCCGAAATCAAGCCATTGAAATTATAAAGGTCTAATGGACCTTCCTGAAGATTTCACTTGGGAGAACGAAGAGGCCATGTAGACATAATACCTACATATTTTTGAAGATTTTGAAAATCTTGCTATAATGTGTAAATATGATGCACCGAGGACAATGCATAAATAAGGGTGGACAATGCACTGAGGACAATACCCCAAGGCCAAGACCTTGTTGAATTTTAATGATGTTTATAGGTTGGTGAGCCAAGTTTTATAAGCTGGGAGTCTTATTTGTTTATTAGGCCAGAGAGCCTAGATGCTAAGGCTAATGAGCCTGATTTTTGGTATATGTAAATACTCACATAATTAATATAATTACATCGCTGCATCTAGACCGACCATGAAGAAAGAGTTACGAGGGACTAAAATCCACTGGGTAGGGAAAGGGATGGGGCTAAGAGGCTAGGAAAAAGGACTAATCTTGAGGGATTAACCCCAAGGGAATATTATAATGTATTTTCCTAGAAATACTAAGGTTTGGGAAATAAACCTTGTTATCCTAATTTCCTTTGGGGAGAGGAACGAGCTCCCAAGAGAGCCATGTGTCAACCTGGGTGCATGCAATTTATGTAGGAAATCAATTTGTTGGGGGGGGGGGGGTTCACTAGCCATTCTTTCCATGCTCCCCACTCCGCACGCACGAAGACTAGGCATTCCGACAACCAACCATTCCTCCATTGTTGACCTCTGCAACCTATGAAACCTGCACTCATAAATCTAAGCCGTTTTCTTGTGAGGCACAACATGACGATGCAGTTCCTGAGCCATATCACACCCTAGCCATTTTGCTGTTGCTGCCCACGTTTTTTCTCCGAAATGGTGTGGCTTACTGTCATTACTAGAGCTATACCTGTTTTTTTGTTGTGATTACCCTAATTGGATTGGTCTGGGAGATGGACTGAAGAAGCAGGTTTTTAGGCCAATGAGAAACACTCTCTTCAGGTGAGAGAGGTTGTTGGGGAAGTGATTTTCCCATAGGGAGACTCATGACAATTATAGTGCTCTGAGACTTCTTGTCTGGTCTGTTGCTGAAGCCCTGGAAGGGGAGTGGGACATCCGAAGGTCTGTCAAGTAGAGAAGGGGCACACTCCCTGGGGTGGGATAGACGTGTGGGGAATTAGGGACTATAATTTGTGGACGTGAGTGGACTTTTTGGGACAAAATCCTTCCTGTAGACTTGGTAACCTTAGCCTAGGCTAGGATTCCCTTTACCCTGGGTGGAGTTTAGTCCCAACTCAGGGGTGACCCACTGCTGATAGCTTGGAGCAGCATGGTCTAAGGCTGGGAGGTTTGTGGAAGGTATTCACATAGTTGGTGGCTTTCATAAAAGATAAGTACCATCTCTATGTTAATTGTTTATGCTGTGTATTCTGTACATGTCTTTATATTTATAAGAATTGCATGTGTTGCTGCATGCATGTTTTACTGTGATTTCCACATTTAAATTGTGTACTAGTAGAATGAATATTATTTGTTTAAGTTTATATGTATGATGTTCCACAAAGAGCTCTATCTGCCATAGCCCAATAGGTCCATGCCTAGGTATGGACAATTTTTGACTATCAAAACCGAGTGAGCAATTTTGTTTGTATTTATTTCAAGTGACATTGCACAAAAGAAGACTGGGGTGTTACAAATTGGTATTAGAGATCAAATTCAATAGCTAGGTGGTAGCATGCCCCGATAGGGGTGGCTGGGGGGTGTTACAAATGGGATTTTACCTGTACTCCTATTTGGTGAGTCATTATATGCAAACTCTGCTTGGGGAAGAATTTGATCCCATTGACTGTTATGTTTAGTGACCAAACTCCTTAAAAAATTCCCTAAGATTTGATTCAACACCTCAGTCTGTTCGTATGTCTAAGGATGATATGTTAAAATGAAAGAGAAACTTGTCCCCAAATTCTTCCACAAGGTTCTCCAAAAGTTTCCCACAAATTTAGTATCTCTGTCTGAAACTATACTTTGGGGAAACCCATGCAATCTCACTATCTCCTTGAAAAAAAAATTAGCTATGTGAGTAGCATCACTGATTTTATGACATGGTATGAAATGTTACATTTTTTAAAATATGTGAACCACTACAAATATTGAATCACTTCCCCTATGGGTTTTTGGAAATACCAAAACAAAATCCATACTTATAGCATCCCACTACCTGTCTGGAATAGGCAATGTTTGATACAATCCAATGTTTTTCTGCTTTCCTTTTGCATATTGGAAAATTCTACATCTGTCCATGAACTTCTTCACATCAGACCTCATACCTGGCCAATAGTATGAATAAATCAGATGCCCATATGTTTTTATCATGGTCGAAATGTCCATCCAATCCTCCGCTATGCTTCTCTTTTAACATATTATCTCTCATCGAGAATTTCATGATACATAAATGGCTCCCTTTGAACAACAATCCCTCTTGGATCAAATAATCCATCCACTGACTTCTGTCCCTTAGCAAAGGGTTCTGACATGCTTCATAAGATTCTTTGAAATCTGGGTCTTCTTGATACATTTCCTTGAGGTGCTCAAATCCAAAGGTCTCCACTTGAAATTCCCCAAAAATCAAGCATCTCCTTCTCAAAGCATATGCAACTTTGTTAGTGCTACCACTAATATAATAAATAACAAAAGTAAAATTCTGCATCAATTCTACCATTTGTCATGTTTCTAGTTCAACTTCTCTTGTTTGGTTACAAACTACAAATCCTGATTATCAGTATATAATACAAATTCCTTCAGGATAAGATAATGTCTCCACTTTTTCAAGGCCTGAATCTCAAAAAAAAATTCCTTATCATATGTGGAATACTTCCTCTTAGTATCATTCAACTTCTCACTGAAATAAGCAACATGCTTATTGTCTTGACTTAAAACTGCGCCAATGGCTAGTCCACTTGCATCACATTTAACCTGAAATGTCTTCTTAAAATCTGGAAGAACTAAAATAGGTTGTTGTGTTATCTTTTATTTCAACACTCTCAATCCTTTCTCAACTTCTTTTGTCCAATTAAAATATCTATGCTCCTTATTTATGGTATCTGGTATGGGTGCACAAATACTATTGAAATTCCCGATGAATATCCTATAAAAACTCGCCAACCCATGAAAACTTCTTACTTCAAACACACTTCCCGGAGAAGGCCATTCTTTGATTTCCCTCACCTTCTCTGGATCCATATTCAACTCATTTGAAGAGATTATGAATCCCAAATATATAAGTTCTATTTTCATGAAAGAACATTTCTTAAAATTTATCAACAACTTTTCCTGCTGCAACCTCCTCAATACCATATTCAAATGCCTCGAATGATCTTATTTAGTCTTACTAAAAATTAGGATGTCATATAAATAAACAATCACAAAATTAGCAATTAAATCTTTGAGTACTTCATTCATCAGTCTCATAAATGTACTCAGGGCATTTGTTAAGCCAAACGACATAACAAGCCACTCATGCAATCCTTCATTTTTTTTAATGTTGTCTTCCATTCATCTCCTTCTCTCATTCTTATTTGATGATAGCCACTCTTCAAATCTGTCTTGGAAAAATAACTAGCTCTGCTTAAGAAATCCATCAAATCATCCATTCTGGGTAAAGGAAATCTATACCTAACGATTATCTTGTTGATGGCTCTAGAATCTGTGCACATTCTCCAACCTCCATCTTTCTTTGGAATCAACACAGTTGGTATTGTGCATGGGCTCAAACTTTCTCTGATCACACCCTTATGCAACAACTCTTAGACTTGCTCCTTGACCTCTTCATTCTCTTGAGGTGTCAATCTGTATGTTTCCTTGTTTGGAAAACTTGCTCTTGGAATAAGGTCAATATGATGACTGATACTTTTGATGGGTGGTAAAGTGTGAGGTAACTCATCCACCACAATATCAACAAACTCATCCAATAGATATTGGATTTTCACAAGAAAATCATTCATAGAAGTGCTTGTAAGGATGAATCTCGACTTTACTACATCAACAAACAACATCTCCTGTTCTTTCTTGAATTCTTTCAAGAGTTCCTTCCCACTCATGAGAAGTATACTAGGACTAACTTCCTCTTTGAATCCTTTATCTTCTATAGACAACAACATATTCTTACACCCATTCTTCTCAAGGGTATAAGTGTTATTTCTCCCATCATGTATGACATTCCTGTTATATTTACATGGTCTTCCCAATAGAACATGAAAAACGTCCATATGTATGACATCACATAAAACTTCATCCCTATAACCACCTGCATTGAACTCAACTTTACACTGTCTACTTACCATGAATTGATTTACTTTGTGTAACCACAATACCTTATACATATTCAGATGTGCATTCGTCTCCAGCTTCAGTTTTTCCACCAACTCTCTAGATACCAAATTATCTGTGTTCCCACTGTCTATGATCACCTTGCATACCCTGTCTATGGTCTTGCAAGTAGTTCTAAACAAACTGTTTCTCTAGACGCATTCTTTTACCTCTTTCTCTAGCTTCATGAGAAATTTCCTCATCATGAGGGATCTTTCTTCTTCTGTTGATTCTGCCTTCATCTCTGCCTCTACATTCCTCTTCCACGATTTAGAAATGTGAGCTTATCCAATTCCTACATTCTTCTTCTCAGGACATTCCCAAGACATGTTCCCTTTTGTTCCACATGCATAACACTTCACTTCTCCACCTATGATTCTTCCTCTTCCTATGGGAAAATAGTTTATTCCTCCATAGTGTTCTCCTCTAGAACTTCCTCCTCTATCTGTCTGACTGTGATATTTTCCATCTTCTCCTCTGGGTTTCTGGAAATTTTCTCTGACAGTTCCTCTTCCTCTGTTAGGACTTTTTCATTTGTTCCTTTGACTCTTTTTTCTTGCCAAATTTTCCTCTGCTTTCAGTGCCACCTGATAAGCATCTTCCACTGTTCTCATTTTCATCATGCTAATTTCATCCTCGATTTCATATCTCAGACCATTAATATACCTGAATTGTTTTTCTTTATCATCAATCTCTTCATAATCGAAGTATTTGTCTAAATAAGTTATCCAGTAGAGTAGTTCTTCAACATTTAGATTACCTTCATACATTGGGACCTCCATTTTATCTCTGGTTCCCATCTTGAAAACATCTCTCAACAATCACTCCTCTGCTTCTTGTTCTCCTACAACTTCTTCTGCATCAACATCTTCACTGATGCCACCAACGTCAAGTACTCTTCTCTATGCTTTCTCCATGGCGTACAACCTCACATGAATTTGTATCATCTCCTGTTCCATGGTGGCGTTGAATACATGTCTCTCCTCGTGTCTTCTTGGTGGCATGGTTCCAAGTTTTTTTCACACAGAGCTTAATTCAAGATTTTTATACCACCTGATGATACCAGATAAATCTCTTTCTTTTCCTTCCATATATAGACAATTCCAATCCTCTAATACCACTTGATGCAAACTCCCACCACCTCTTGGGGCTTGTGCAACCTCCCGATCTAGGATCATTTAAAAATGAGAGCTGAATTAGCTCTTGGTTCCTAGTTGAACCCTAAAAGTCATATACCACATGCCTTTTTTCCTTTTCCCCATGTGTAAAATCGAGTTCGCGAGGGTCCTAATACTCCAACAGAGTATTCCACGTGGCTTCAGGCCAAAACCATGGGCTAGATCTCAACTTGGAAAATAATTTGGGGCTTTGGGTGTTCCAACAAAAACACACAACAATCTTTCCGAATGCCAAATTCATGAACAACCAAACTATTATGGAGATCAACAACTCACAATATGCATCGAGATCTATGGTTTGCAAAAGTTTCATGAATTCGGGCTTCAGGAGTTTTACCCTCTCCAACACATGATATTCCTAGAGTACCGATCTATGAAGTAGTAGATCAAACGACCGATACTCACCTCAGATCAATGGTCTCTGATTACTCATCACTCTGGGATTAAGATATTTCAAAACAAAACACTCCAAAACTTCCAGAGTATCGGACTTGCGAAGTGCTGGATCTATGGTCCACGTGTCCTCACAAATGGACAGTCAATATGGAATTTGACCTTTAGGCCTTCGGGGATTTTCGACCCGCGCTAGATTACACCAAATTTCCTATGGAGTGTCAGATCTTTGGACTCTGATATTTGTTTACACGTGGTTCATACACCAACGATTAGGATTTACTTCGGATCCCAGGGCTTCAGGAAACTTGTCTCCTCCATGAAACACACTCGAAAAATTCCGAATACGCGAAGTCCAAAGGACTTCAAGGGTTATTACCCATGCACATTTCCCAGTTCTGATGGCTAGGAAAGATCTTGGCTCCCTATGAACACATATCATTCGCTCATCCTCCAAACAAAATGAATTCTTCCTTTCGAGAACTGAATCTTGCTATCCTTCCCGATCTTTGATAAATTCAAAGACTTAGGCTTGGGTGCACGCTTTGTGCTACTTCTCCTAAGCTTGAGACTTAGAAATAAATCTCTCTCACACTCCTTGCGCTGGCTCACCTCAAAACATGAAGGTTTTTGGAAAATCCTCCTGCGCACTCCTTCCGCTCATCTTCCTTGAGACTCTTTCAACACTCCTGTGCATGCCTTGCAAGGGAATTACCTTCCATATTTTATACTCAAACGATTATATGTGCACTCCTTGAACTCTCTCTACACAAATTACTCTATCTCTCCTGTGCTACCGAGTCTATAAATGAATCCACCTTCACACTCCTTGTGTGGCCACTGTGCACTCATTGCACTAGGATTTTAGAAGAGAAATAATTGAAACTTACAGAACATCATAGGTTCATTCATTCAATCATAAATGCACACACATGCATATAAAACACAGAAATAAAATAACACAACATTACCCAGATAATTCATGGATATGAAAACTCAGAGATTTGAAGCATTTCTCCTCTATTATGTTACTTCTGCAAACATATATAGGGGTTTCTGTAATAAATTTCTTCTACTCTTCTCAACAACAACAACCTTCAGCAACAATAACAATAAACTCAACAACAATTACCATAAGCTCAACAACCTCATTTTGGGCATAGATTACATATATTTATACACAAGGGGCTTCTCAAGCTTTCCCTCCAGACTATATTAATGCTTTCCTATCACAATAAAAGCTATCTATTATTAAGGATTATTACAATTAAATGAGAATTTACAATATAGATACGAGTCTATGCTTGAAATCTGTACAATCCTACAGTTATTAAAAACAAATACATCCCCTGGAGCTTATACAATGGCTCAAGCCTCCAAACATTAAATGGGCCTTTAATTACAATACTTTCAAAATATTAAGATGATGCGCTCTTCTTTGGAATTCTAATTTGGTATGAATGTGTGCGCTGGATGCTGAGTTTTCCTCCACTCGGCCTCATTAAATGCTAATGGCGATGCTCCCGCATCACAATGTGAGATGGATGGATATGTTTGAGACCATTACATGAAGAACATATTAGTTAATACATCCCTAGATAAGAGGGAGTGTTGATGTTTTGGTAGCCATGGGAGGTATTAACCTCCAAGTGTAACCTCTGTACTTAGAATAGAATATTCCAGAATTAATAGAACCATTAAACAGATGTGTGAAAACCATAGAAGAGAAGTCGACCCAAAGAGAATAATAATAAAGTATTAAAAGGATCTAGAAAGTGAGGTTGACCCCATATTAAAATACACCTTGGAAGACTAGTATAATTAGAGGCTCGGTGCTCCTCATTTGTACATACTCTCACTCAATGGAAGGAGGGTGCAAGTTTGAAGAGCAACAATTGCAGTTGCAGTAGAAGGATGCACAAGTCTGGAGAGGGTGGTGCAACAGTTTCTGTGGTGTAATATGAATCTTTCTGGTATCTCTCTTGTTTGCTTCTCTTGGTAAAAGTATGCTTATATTATGTAACGGACCCTCTATTATGACATAAAAGTAAGTGAGTATAGTAGTGACATTTTTTTTTTGAAACCTCATTTAGGACAAGTGTTACATGAAAACAACATACATCATTACTTACACTTCTATTCTCATCTATCTCAATACACAACAAGATTCATATACAACTTCAATGTTATTCATAGATTAACCACATCACATAGAGATAACAAATGATGTCTACCCTCCCAACCTACCCTGCAAGGTTAGGACCTCCAAGACACATAATAAACGCTCAAGTCAAGGATTCATCTGATTGATTTTGACCATTTAAGGTCTCAGGACTAGCGACTGTTCTGAGGAACAAGGAAGTATCTAATTCCCATAACTTCAACCTATTCCAAAGTTCAAGACTAGAATTAACAAAAAATCTTAACCATAAATTCTTCAAGGCAAAAAGAATAATCTTATAACATGGTCACCACTTACAAAAGACAATTGTAAACAAATACAAAAAATTATTATCTTTACTATTTTTTAAAAAGGAAGATAATAATTTCATTAATATCATGACATAAGCATAGTCAACTAGTAACAAAAACCATTAGATAGGAAATCTAATATTAAATGACATAATTAAACTTAATCAAAGTTTAATTGAAAGTAAAACCACGTTCTTACATAATATTTATGTTTCACATTTAAAGCCTTAGTCGAAACTAGCATATTGTAAAAATATTCGAAATGAAAATTTTTAAATTTAATTTGAAATTTTAAAGTAACTTTAGATTACTCATCTAAACTTCATTATCAACCAGGGAATTCACACGATACATAATGGAAAAGCTACAATCTAAACTTTATTTCGTAAGGATTATTACTAATCTATGGAATCCATCTAGACAACATAGAGGAACTAATCAATCACTCATCTTTCTTACTTGAAATTTTTTGCTATTGATGCACTAGATTCTATCATGTATATCACACATGATGTGAATCAAATTTCTATAATAAATATAGAAATTCTTTCAACTCAAGCATTCTAAAGTTTTAACAATATTTACATATTTAATACACAAGATTATGAAACCTTACCAATTAATGTTATTAATTTAGAACAACACTAATCCAATTTATTTCATTCATATTTCATTCATATCTATCGATAAACTGAGTTAGGACACACCATAATACTTGGAATATTGAGTGTAGAGTAACGATGATAAGCTGTTAGCCTGAGCATCAATGTCTCAGGTTTAACCCGATGTTTAAAAGGGTAAATTCAATCCTGGTCATTATATTTATATATTTTTCTATAATTCTTATGATCACAAGAACTCTGTCTACATAGTTCGATTCTTAATATTAATGTGATCCAGGAAACATTTTACGATTTACCAAGTAAAGGAAAATACTACGATTACAGAGGCATAGTGAAATTCTAAATACACATAAAAGAATATGATACAAGTGAACAATTTAATTCTTTGATATCAAACTGTAAGGAACTAACCGTACTCTAATCAATAAAACAACCAAAATATGACATACGGGAGATAATCGCTATACAATTAATTATCTTATCCTTTATAAAATTAATGATTATTCTGTCAGGAACTATTATACACAATTACCATCTGCAATTCAACTTTTCGTAAACTAAAACCAAGAATATAATGTACGTCACTGAAATCGCACATACATAGTTACACTTCCTTCTTCACATTTTAGTATAACAATTAATCCATCTATTACAAAAACTAAGTATTGAAATACCGTGACCAATGGCGATTATTGTTGTTCAATCTTCAATCAGAACTTTCGCAAGCCTGCTTCTTTCACCTATTAATCACAGAGACTTCACTGGTACCTCCTAGTCAACACTAGGGGTACTCTTCTTCCCACTTATCCCCCCGAGCCACAAATGGGCCACACACAAAAACCAGAAAACAATAGCTCCAAGCCTGCCTAGCAAGGAAGACCTTCCACTCTTTCCACAAGCTTGGTATTCCAACTCTCATAAGTAAAACACAATCAACAAAAAATTTGGAGAATAACAACACCAAGAAAAGTGATATCCATTCCCCATTTACCCCATTTATTTTATAGGTAGATTCTCATTGAAACTTGTCCACATGCACAAGTAATTCAACTTTTTAATTGTTTTATTAGTGATTATTCACCCACACACTTGTCTCACTCTCCCCAAGTTTCACAAGTAATTACCCTTTTTATTTTATTTAAAAAACCATTCTCCTCACACTCTCCAATGTGTTCCTACTATTTCTCTTAGTTGTCCTTTTGTGTAACAACCCTTCTATTAAGTCTTAAAGTAATTGAGAAACAACATGAGATATTTTTTTTTGAAAAAAATAATAAAACATCATTTGAACAAATGAAACACGATATTAACATACTTTGGTAATACACATTCTATTCCATTCATCTCATTGCACAACTAGATTTAGAAACAACTTCAATGTATTAAGGATCTGCCATATTACATAACATCACATACAACAAGAGTACACCATCACGATTATTCAAGATCACCCTCAACCAATTTCATCACACAACATCATTGCTTCTAACAGAATAATCATCATACAAGGCAATCAAGAAAATCTATTCATCCAATCTACCTGCAAGGTTAGGACCTCCAAGACACATAATCAACGCTCAAGTCCAGGATTCATTCGATTGATTTTGACCACTTTGGTTCTCAAGACTAGAGACTGTTTTGAGGAACAAGGAAGCATCTAATTCCCTTGTCCAAACTCAAATCTAGACTCAGGATCAATATCAATAAAGTACTAAATCATAACACAATTTAAATCATTAAATCCCAAACACTAGTCAAGATTTTCTTCCCTTGAATGTTATAAAAACCATAACTAACCATAATTTAGATAATATGCCATATCCTTATGAAATTCACCAATTAATTACAAGTCACCATTTAACAAATATCTCTCTTTTCCCAAGGAAATAAAAGCATCATTCACTAATTAAAATTTGACAGCCTTCCAATGCACAAATCAAGTAATCAGACATTATGAGTTAGCATAATATATATATGTATAAATTTGAAAGAGAAACTATCAAAAACCGAGAGGAGATTGTAAAATTTCTGTGTACTTTCTAAATCAAGATACAACGAAAAGTAAATTCGTGTCTGTGTGGTTGTCTGATTCTTAAAATGGGAAATAAATTTTGTTTCGGATCCAAAATTTCTCTTATGGGAGTCACAAAACAAGGTCTTCCTAGTGAAAAAACAAGAGGTGTGTAGATGGACCTTTTGAAGTACAAATCGCAGGCGAGATAGGGAAACTACACAGAGTAATTACATTTAGGTAAGAAGGAGACCTCTTAGAGTCTAGATCTTAGGAGGGAACACACCGTGTGCACCAAAGAAAAGATTCATCTTGGTGACGAATCTCCATGAGGGAAAGCAAGGGTAAGTGTCGAGGAGGAGAATTTCCTTGTTTTAGGTTTGAGTGGACGAGATCTAATCAGGAGAAGTCAAAATCCCTTAACTATTATATCAAACAGGAGATGCACACTAGATAAACCTTGAGATCTTCGGGCTTCGTTACTTTGATGGATTATAGTTGATTGTATTAAGTGATCCCCAAAGCCCGAACTCGTAGAGTGGATCTATAATGTATATCGGTGGGAGAATACTAGCCGTTGGATCCATAAGAGTTCGACGATTATGCAAGTTTGAGTCCTAACTGTCTAAGAGCTAAAAAACCCGAAGTTCCTAAGTCCCAGAGTGAAGGACAATCGTAAATCTGGAGATTGATTACGGGTCATTAGATCTATGATCCTTCATTCTTCAGAGGTTCGCTAATTTGGTACTCCAACAAAATTAGAGTCATGAAGCTAAAGGTTAAGGAACTCCAGTAGTCCCTAAGTCCAGAGTAAATCCTTACCATCAAACGTTGTGTACACATGTCTGTAGATTCCAAGTATTTGAAATTCGGCCAATCGAGAGGTGGTGGGTGAAAGTTGTTTTGGTGAGAAAAGTCCCAAACTCCTGGAGTCTGGAATTAATCCTGACCGTTGTCGATGATTAATCAAGGAACGTCAGATCTGTGGGTTTGTCCTTCGCTAGTGCAGAGGTAACGTGAGTTGTAGTTGTGAAAAATTTCGAAGCCTAGAGCCCTGGAGATTATTTTAGCCATAGATATGAGTAAGGTGTGGGAACCGTTAATCTATAAGTTATTCGGAATTCAGTACTTCGAAAAAACAGATCCGTTATTGCAAAAGGGTGAGAAACTCCAGGAGTTCTGAACTTCGGAGTGGACAACGACCATTGATCTAAAGAGGAGTATAAGATGTCATATATTCGATCCCTTCAGAGGTTTGACGATCCATATGGAACAATATCAAGTTGTGAAAATGGGGAAAAAAATCGAAGCCCAGAGTTCCAGAGTGGATCCCCACTGTAGATTCTCATGTGAGAAGAAACTCCTCTAGCCATTAGATTAAATTTATAATCATCGACAAAGGTAAGTGAAAGGTTAGGGTTAACCTAAAATTGCCGATCAATTCTCTTTATGACCGAATTCGACTAGTAATCACTTCGGGTGGAAATGAGTGTTTAAGTTGACAAACCTATAGAGCACCACAGTCCCAGAGCTCGAAATAGTTTCCTTTTTTTCTAGCGTTAGGTTCTAGCCTGTGGTCGCATACATGAATTTGTCAAGGAAAAAGGGCTAGCACACATGTTCAAAGTCAAACTCCAGAGACTTCAACATGATTCCCTCGGTCTCAAAAACTATGGATTTAACTTCAATTTAACACAGACATTCATGCTACAAGTACTTTGGATTTAACAACAAATTCGACAAAGAAAAACATGATATAAATTTCATCTTTTACGAAATTCCACAGAGTTCCATAATACCACTAATTTGAATTGACATAAGTGCTAATAGGAAAAAGATACAAGGTTTCAGATCCAATATATAATTCAACAGAGATCCCATCATAAGAATTTAATTAAGATTTAAATTTAAATCAACAAAGGTCCAAATTACCAATAGAATTGATTTGTCAACAAAAATCAACAAAGGATCTATGATGTGAATTAAATTAGGATTTCAAATGATTTTTATCAAATAAACTCACGATACAAATCAGAACTAAATGCTTAATTGACAACGAACAATGCACTGTTAAATTTCCCAAGATAGTCTCAACTAAAAACTGTGATTAAACATACTTCAAATATGGATGAAAATACATACTTTAAACATAGTGTATACACAATATAAATTCACATTTTACACTGAGGATCAGGCCGCTCAATTAGAGTTCAGAAAACGTCTGAAATTGCAATGAAGAATTAAAATATAAACACTGTAACTATTATTCGTTTGGTAAAAAACGTAACACTTTCCATTCTGACTTTACAATGATTCTACAATGTCTCTATCAATATATTATACTAATACACTCATACTATAATTAAATTCAGAATATATAAATACCACGACCAATGAAAGCTGTGAAATGAATATTCCCTTCAAGTCTTACGCTCCTTCCTTTCCTTCACTTTCTAATCACAAAGACTTCACCGATACCTCCCAACCAATGCTAGGGGTACTCTTATTCCCCCTTAGCCCCCCAAGCTGCAAATGGGCCACACACAAGAAACCAACAAATTTAGCTCCATG
>JASDQU010010132.1:0-16774 GCA_032191745.1 Picea mariana | reverse complement strand
GAATATTCCCTTCAAGTCTTACGCTCCTTCCTTTCCTTCACTTTCTAATCACAAAGACTTCACCGATACCTCCCAACCAATGCTAGGGGTACTCTTATTCCCCCTTAGCCCCCCAAGCTGCAAATGGGCCACACACAAGAAACCAACAAATTTAGCTCCATGAATTTCCTCACAAGAAAGAGCTTCCACTCTTTTTACAAGCTTGGTATCCCAACTCTTACAAGTAAAGCACAATATAGTCGAAATTTGGTAGCATAATAATGCTCAGTAAATTAGATCCCTTTCCCTTCTACCTTATTTGTTTTTATAGAATTTTTTCACCGACACATGTCCTCATGCACAGATAATTAAATTTTTAGTTAATTTAATTTTTATTATTCACTCACACACTTGTCACATTCTCCCCAAGTTACAACAATATTTACCAATTTTATTTTATTTAAAAGGGTCAAAATTGTTACGAGAAAAATCTCTCTATGGCTAGGGGAAAAGCAAAACAGACAGAAATGACTGTAGAAATCAACTCTATTCTCAAGTATGCTATATAAACAAATATGCTAGCAAGATAAGATAAAATTCCTACCTCATCCAAACATTCGATGAAGTCCACCATTGAGCACTTGACCCAAAGCAATATACCTGCATCTAGTCCTCAACAACCAAGCAGAGAAAGAATATGGTGATAATATATGATGTTAGCACATTCAATATCATAATCCATTAACATACATAACAAATACGCCCATGGAATAATAATTCAAATATTTGCAAGATATCAATTGGACGGGAAAATAGTATTTCTATTAATATATGATCAACATAAGTGAATAAGTTACAAACTTCCTTGTCGGCATGGTTCAGAACCGAGAAACTAAGTTCCTTCCAGCTGGGCCTCCACCACTTCAATCCTCCACCAAAGTCAAGCTCATATAAGGGAGACAATGAAGTTCTCAATCAATAAGGGAAGAGATTGGGGGCTAAAAATTATGTCTAGACTTAAAGGATAGAGGGATGCAGACTCAATGTGAAGTGAATAATTTCTTGAGAGTAACTTTTCTCTCGAAGTTGAATTCTTTCTCTTCTTTTCAATAGCTTGGAATTGGACCATTTATATCCTTCAAATGGAACTGAAGGGCCGAGTTGGAACGTTTCCAGTATATGGAAGGCCAAGAATTATTGATCTCATTTCATGACATGGAAACCCAACACCATTTTTCTTTTTTGGACACAAATCCCAATGTATGTGGGATGCAGTGGTGCAACCTGCGTATACTCATTATCTATAGTAGGCAAGGTGTGTATATGTGGAAAAATGTATTTTTAGCTCTGGAATTTGCAAAAATGGATGAAAAGTCTACATAGGGAAATGGAAAAAGGCCTTTTGTGTAAGTTTGCATAGGGTGAGGCAAATCTTGCTATAACAGATGCCCCCTAATGTGTGAGGTCAGAGGAGTATCTGCGATGACTGAAATACATTATAAAAACCTAGAAGTGGAGTGATGGGGAACCAACTGGAAGAACTAGTTTCTCATTACAATCTGCAATGACTTTGCATACTTGGATTCCAATTTGAATTACACTACAGATTCATTTGAAAATATACCAAACAACTATCCATGGCCATGAATAGGAAAATACCAATGCGGTTACATGCCAAAGGCTATCATAGTCACAAATAAGGCCCAATAGCACCAGTCTCAAAATCAATATGAAGATATCTATATACAATGGAGTACAATCTGGTCTCCCATGATCTCCAAAGTCATATAGGTACTGGTCCAATGAAAAGGAAGAAACAACTCAGGAAAGCTACGACCACATACTGATGTCTTCAAGTCTTCTACACAATCCGCCAAAGATGCAAGTCTACATCATGTGAATAAAGGAGTTGAGTTCAAACACAATGAGACATCGTTTGATTACTGGTCATTGAGGTATACTGTTAACAAATGTGAGACAACCTACTAATGATGAAAGTAGGTATCAAGGCACCAAGTACATTCTTACAAGTGTGAATAAAGGAGTCGAGGTCAAACACTTGAAGAATCCATAGACCAGGAGACATTGATGTATTCCCAACTATCGATGGTGAGAGAACTTGCCACTAATGACTGCAAGCCTCAAGGTACTCATAGGGCTCTAGGTATCATTTCCAGAATAAATGAGATGAAGTCGATGGAAGGAGACCCACTGAAAGGAGATAATTAAGGCATTTCTAATCATTCAAAATGAGGTACAAAGCAGGAGCTTCATGATTTGGAGGAAATCAGATGAAGAACATGTTCATGAACTAACAACCATGTGTGTCTTTCGCATGTGCCAAGTGCAAGCGATACACAAAAAATACCCTCTGAATAGAAGCCAATGAGGAAACTGATGACAAAGGTGAGGAAACCACCATCAAGGCTAATGGCATCCAAGACACTGCACAAATCCCAATGTGTGAATATATTTCTTGTCATCGAGCATAAGGAAAACCACCCATTCAACGACCAATGATGAAATGTCGACTGTTGGGTTCAAGGTTACCTACCAATGATGAAAGTAGGACCAGGGTGCGTGATTAGACTACAACATCATGTGATTCTGAGACAAACTGAGGCTATGACTGACATGCAAAGTCAAGAGTTCTGAGGAATGGTCGACATAGGTTGATAAACATCCTTTGAACAAGAGCATGAGACATATGGAAGACTCCGACAACATAGACTCAATGATGAAACCATGAGATGCAGGAGACATCCATGAAATTCTCCATAGGGATTGGAAGAGTAACCTGTCAGGGGAGAAAAATCTATGTAACGAGATGAGCTTCCTAAGGCCATGCTAAACCCAAAATTATGATGACAATTGGACTCAATAACTTTATTCTCTGTTCAAAGGTGACATGACTCTTGCCAATATAATATAATACTCCCTTCTCGCCCATCTTTTTTTGTTTTTTCATAATCAAATGAATTCTATGATACAAAGGAGGAAACAAGTGCTGCAAGTAAGAAAAAATAGTTCCAACAGTGGAACATACCTATTCTCAATAAAAGGAGATGCATGCGGGAGATGGACACTCGAGGGAATGTTCCCTCCTAGGTATAGGGTGTCAAATTAGGATATAAACGAGGCTCTTCTTGGTTGAGGATGAAAAACTGCTGAGGAAAATAGTTTATAACGCAAAGCGAGAACCGACTATAGGCTCAATACTACAAGCAAGGGCATGAGATGCAATCACAAATTAATGCCAAAAAATGTCCTTTTTCATAATATTAGTCTACCTGGTTTGAAAAAGGGAGAAACTTGTACCAAATAGATGTCCTTTCAAATCCAGTTTACGAGTGTGAAAGAGACAAGTTCACTCGACAATCTCTTCGCTTTTTGAAAACTAGTCGGAAACGAGCTTAAATAAAAATCGGTTGGGAGTCCTCTAGGTATAGAGAAACATGTTTATGAATGGAAAATGAGGCTCAACATAAAGTCATGTATTAGCTATAAGGAACTCCTGGTCCTACGAAAAAAATTTCGGCATGGGCGCCAAATGGAGCAGATGATATAACTAGGGTACCCATGTTTGGTAAGTATCTACCACTTGATAACGACACATCTTGTAGCAGATGGGAGGTTTTATGTCGCAACAAATGTGTTCGTACCTAAGGCATATGAATGACAATTATAGGACAATGAAAATGTGCATGGTGGAATGGATACCTATCCTATATGCTGGGTAGCGAAAATACCTGCTCCTGGTTACGAACGATCAACATAACACTGAAATTCACAAGAATCCCTAGTGAAAACTACAAAAACCAACTCAATCCACTGATGTATTAGTCCATTAGGCGAAAAAACGATTCGAAACTATATAAAGTGGGTAAAAACTGCTATAAATAGTACCAAAACCAAAATTTACTATTTCATTTTGACTTTTTACCCAAATAGTGAAAATTGGACCAAATTACCTCTAATCTTCAACTGGTGATTGCGGGAGCGTCGGGTGATGAAATCAAAGACTATCTAGACTAGGTAATTCCTCTTCCCCTCATCTTCCTTTCTAGTGGATTGCATTTTTAATTTAGGTTTCAAAATTTGAATTAATTAAGGCGCAAATTAGTTATTTCGGTGTACGCAGGATACCATTCATCGGGTCACGTATACATGACTGTGTAAAATACAGGATGTGTGTACTCAACCCTATACGTGACTGTGAATTCTGCAGTCCACGTACAAGTCCGTAAACAAGGTTTTCTATGCTTGCTAAGTAAAAAAATGATGTTTCTGTGGAAGGATGGTGCTAGAATGGAGGGAAAGAGAAAATGAGGAGGTAGATGCTACTATGGAAAGAGATCCTGGGGCCCAAATGGCCTTGAAAAGATGCAGGTTGTATAAATTTTGGGCACTCAAAGGGATGAGGGCCCAGGTGAGGTTACTTGAGTTTCTCTTGGATTACTGGGATCCTGACAGTGAGAGTTTCAACTTCGATGGGAAACCATTGAGGATTGAAGTCGAGGATATATACTTTTTGACTGGGTAATCACGTCGAGGTGAGGTGGTGAAACTCAAAGCTAGGGAATCTGGGAGCGATATAAAGATAGAGGAGTACACAGACTCTCACTGTGTAGAAGGGACCGAGAAGTTCGAGAATCAACACCCCATCCGAGCGATAAACAATCTCAGTCTCAATATTTTTATCCTCGTTTTGACCAAGATCATAGGATCGACTTCGTTGCATCAGGCATTGAGGCCACTCATGTTCTATTCTGTAGAGTGCTTGAGACCCACGATGTACGATTGGTGCACCTCACTATTGGCTAATATAAAGAGCCAGTTGATAGAGTGCAAATAGGGTGACAAGAGGAACTTCGAGTTTGCCTCTATCTTGTGTATATTTTTCTTTGAGTGGGTTCCAGGTTTGGGACCTAGAGTCGAGATCATTCTGAGAGGACCTCGCAATCTAGCCATGGCACAGTGGACCGAGGTAATGAGACGAAAGACGGGAGGTAGGGTTCCCACACCCTACAACAATGATTTATTTACTAGTGGAGGCGAGAGGTAATTACTCTAGATGACTTAACCTATGCAGAGATCAACTTCCAAGGGGACCCTGACATGCCACTTCCACTTGGGACCGCCTACGGGGACATAGGTATGTCAATTTTTTTTAAATATTTCATTTTTTTGTATTTTGTATAGTAAAACAAAAACATATTTGGATGATTCTTAAGTAATAACTAGAAGCTTGTGTGACACAGATGTAGGTCCGTGATGGCTGGACGATCTTCCATGACATCATCGAAGGCACTAGGGAGATGAGGCGATGGGAGGAGAAGCAGAGAGAATCCTTCAAAACGTGCAGGGAAATCTGTCTCGTTTGACACATAGGATTTTGATGGTTCAGGTAGAGGATCTTCCAGAGGCCATGCAACGACAAGTGGTTGGTGTGCCCAGAGCTTGGGTGCGACTCTTTCAGTGTCTCACAAATGCCGTAGTTTGTTATCATGACACACATCCGGTGCCACATGCGTAGATGTCGTGGATATTGTATTATCGACTGTATATGTGTATTAAGGGTGTTGGCCCCAATTTTGTACTATAAACACCATATTTTTTGAAATATATATAAAACAAGGATCTTCAGATTTACTTATATTACAATGTGTACATTGATGAGATGGTTTTATTTTCTTTAGTTATGTGACAAATGCCAATCTAAAATGAAATTAGCATAATCATCAGATACATGATTATAAATCCTAGGTATGTGATGATAAGTAATAAAATCAAACTATCGTTCTAAAATACATACCCATAGGAATCGTCGGAGTAAAGTAGGATCATGCACATGGTAACAACCATTCAACTTACATACTACTAAATGGGAATCTAGGCGAACCTCTAAAGAGGGAATACCATGTGAAATATAATCGCACAAAAGTTATATAACAACACTATATTCAGCCACATTATTCATGGATGGCCCTAGGCATATACCACCTGAAGACACTAGTAGACCCTCGGGTGAGTAAACCACCCAAGCGGAGAAAGCCAAGTTCTATGTATGACGACTGGCTCCATCTGTGAATTCTAAGTAGACCAAAGACCCCGTTGACATCTGCCAACCAAGGGAAAACTTGATAAGCAAGATGAAGACAAAAAGTAAAGGGAAAAAATATATACACTAAATTACATTAGTATACAAAGAGTGACACCCAATATTGGGGCTCAAGCGTAATATATTTTCAAGTAGAGCCCATTCCTGGGCTCAGACAACATATTCCCTTCATAATCTTTTAACTCATAGGCTCCTTTTTCTAAGACACGTTGCACAATATAGGGATCATTCCACATGGGTTTAAACTTTCCCACCCCCAATGGTTCTCTGGCTTGATCATATAAAAGGACCAAGTCACCCTTAGCATACAATCGAGGACATAAAAACTTATCGTACTGGACCTTGACACATCTTTTGTTCAACTCGATAGTCGTAGAGGCATCTCGACATTGCTCGTCAAGACTCTTTAGCTGTACAAGGTGTCACTCGAGATCAGAAGTGTCAGGGAGGAGAGATACTACCAACTTAAGAGAAGGGATTTCATATTAAATAGGTAATATCAACTCCACACCATATACTAACTGGAAAGGAGAAAATCTGGTGGCAGTCTTAACCAAGGTTCGGTATCCCAGAGTGCGGGATATAACATAATATGCCAATCAGATTTACTTTGGATGATTGTTTTATGCAAAATGGTCTTGAGAGACTTGTTGATAGCCTCTACCTGTCCATTTTACTGGGGGTATTAAGGGGAAGAATGGCCATGCTTAAACCCCATATTATATGCTATCTCTTCCATCATTTCGTTCTGAAAGTGACTCCATGATCAATGAAAATCTCACTCAGGATACTGAACCAGACGATAATTTGATTGAATACAAAGAAGGTGGAATTATTCCTATCGGATTTAACTACAGGCATGGATTCAACTCATTTAGTAAAGTATTCTATGACCACAATAATGTGTTGATGCCCCCTAGCCAAAGTTTGGTTGCAATCCACGAAGTCCACCCCCCACTTGGTGAAGGGAATGGCAGTAATGACTGCATGAAGAGGGGCTGGATGCGAGCACATTTTCTGAGTGAACACCTAGTAGAGGTGACACTTCTTAAACTCTTCAACACAATCTTTAAATATATATAGCCAGAAATAACTGGCTCACAAAATTTTCTGAGCTGTCGCAAGCCCAGATAGATGACCACCACAAGCCCCACTGTGGAAATCGTTTAGAACTGACTCAGCCTCTTCGTGAGTTAAAAAATGACGCAAGATATTTTCTATTCCTATACGATACAAAGTTTCACCGATGTTAGTGTAATACTTAGCTTGGTATCGTACACATCGTCGATCATCTCGCGAGAGATGTTGAGGAAACTTCAAAGTTTGAAGATAGAGAAAAATGTCTCCATACCAGTGGTCGGATGAAGAGACAAGGAAAACGTGTTTGTACACAAATGAATAAACATGGATAACATCCTCATCCAATCATGGGAAGTCAAATATTAACTATGCAAAGACTAGTGATTTCTTGGATTTCACAGAAGAGAAATCGAGATCAAATTCTTGTAAAATGACAATCCATTTATTATATTTCCCCCCTATGATACGCTTGGTAAGGACGTACTGAAATGGATTGACATATGCAGCCACAGTAGTATTGCAAAGCAATATATAATGGCATAAATGTTGGACTGCGTGATCGACAACCAAAGTTATCTTTTCAATGTGAGAATAGTTGAGCTCAGGAGCGACTAAGTTTCAACTAAGATAGTAGATGAAATGATCGCAGATCTCATCATCCTCCTAAACCAAAACCATACCAATCATCTCTTTGGATGCGAAGACATAAATAAAGTAATCTCTACTATAGTCAAGAGACTTCAATAGAGGCGTCGATACCAAGGATTTATTCAAATCATTGAAGGACTTCTAGGCTCGCTCATCCCAGATAAAAGGGGTGCCCTTCTTCAAAAGACGCATGAAACCCTTAGTGATATTGGCATAGTTTACTATAAACCGATGTAAAAGGTTATCTTTCCCCTTTAAACCTTGAAGTTTTCGAATAGTGCACGGGGGAGGAAACCAAAGTATTTCCTCAACCTTTAACGGATCTACCATGATCCCGATCTCAGAAACTAGAAATCCCAAAACAAGACTAGACCTAACGCAAAAGATGCACTTATGAGCATTCAAACAGATTCTATAATGATGAAATATTTCAAAAAATAGCCGAAGGTGCTTGGAGTGATCCACTCTCTTATGAGAGTGAGCGACAAGATCATGAAGATAAGATTCGACTGTATGCTTAAGATCATGGAATGCGAAGGTCATAGCACATTGGAAGGTTGATCAGGCATTTTTAAGGCTGAAAGGTATCTTCCGATATGCGAAATTACCTGAAGGACAAATAATTTTCATCTTGTGTTGATCTTCAGGTTTAATTTGAATTTGTTTATACCCTAAAAATCCATCCATGAAAGAAACACTTCTCTTCCTGCACACTTGTCGAGAATCTGATCGATGAAAGGTGTCAGGAAGTTTTCTTTAGGACATGCCTTGTTGAGGTCACGAAATTCCATGCATACAGAGATGGTTCCTTTCTTATTATTCACAGAAATGAGATGAGATACCCATTCAGTCAAGGGAACTGGGTAGATAAATCCAACATTAAGTAGTTTCTCTACTTCTGCTTTAATAGTAGGGGCCTTCCAAGGATTGACATCTCTAAGATGTTTTCGAACAAGCTTAGCATCCAGATAAGTTCTAATATCATGATCGACAATACAAGGGTCAATTTCTGGCATCTCTTCATATGAACAAGAAAATACATCTCAGAATTTCGTGAAGAGCTCGATGTAGATCAATATTTCTTCTAGCGAACAATCTGCACCGATATCTACATTTTCAATCTTGCTAGAGGTATGAGAGATATCGATCGTGATGGTAGGAGAGATACTCACCATATTTCCTTCGGCATAAATTCCGTGCGTATAAAGTGGAACTACAGCATGACCGACTATCTCACTCAAAGTATATCGAAAGTCATCTTGTTCGATTCTAGCAAGCTCTAGGAGAAAAAAGAGCGATGATGCATATCATCCCAAGGTTTGTCAGAACCATTCATGGCTTTGATGATAGCTTTGTTCAAGGGAAAATTATCATTGAGGCAGTCATGTGAACAAGACAACGAAGTGGCCCACACAGGCTTAAGAACAAGATCCTCCTCGTCCGTCCGCGAGGTAATAGGATCGGAATCGACAGAAGAGTCATGAACAACTTGATACGCAATATCCGCTACCGATAGTGGCATGGCCATTCCAGCATGTGACTGACCTTCACAAGACAAATTCAAGGAAGGTAGGGTCCAAGGATAGTTAAAATAGGAAGTGTGGAAAGGAAAAGACCTCTCGGAAGATACAATCCTACTAGACATGGCATAAACATGGTGAATCGGCCATGAAGTCGAAGGTACCCATAAGGGATGAATACATTCAGACACCGATATTCTCAATTTTCGGTTGAGAATTGTCGACCATAGGGATCGACGGTACAAAAAATGCATTGGGGCTAGCATATGCAAATGATAACTCGTCGATCATCACGATCTTCCCATCGTGAGGAAAGCAAAGAGTACTGAATATAGATGATACGAAGACAATCATAGCATAAGTCCAATTGATTCCTAGTAATAAGTTATAATCAAGGGGTGCATCAACCAACTCGTCATCCTCCTCTACCATCTTCCCACCTAATTGGACCAGAAAGGTAGGGAGAATACCACGAGGGAGGAAGGAACGACCGTCAAAAGAAGTCAACATGGTCGACGATTGAGAAATATTTGGAGAGCCAAGATATTTCCAATAGATTAGGGACATCACACATGTAGCAATGCCTTTATAAAAAACTGCACGTTTGATGGTATACTTTGAGTAACCCATGTGGATTTGGAATTCCACATGGTAGGGAAAGCGAGGCTTCACATCTGTGACATCAAAATTCATAATTTTTGAGCCACTAGGGTCTAGATCTCCTAATGCAGATATAAAGGCATTCCTTTGTGAAGGACACGTCTGGAGTACCTCTAGATCCGACATCGCATAAGGGGTTTGAACCAGGTCCTCAACAATAGAGTAATTCTAGGTGGCTCTAGAATTTGGATTGTGGGTAGAGCGCTTGAGTACGCCTTTCAGAATACGAGGCATTGGCTCTGGGTTTTCGATCTGTAAAGTCGTATCTGAGGGAGGAGGAGGATATTATAAACCAGGTACAGTCTGTGAGAAACTGTAATCACAAGATTGGGTGGCTACATTAACCTGATAATTGACCATATTGATGCACAAATGATCATCACCTTGTAATGGTGGGTTTTGACTCCCACCGACCACATTTTCAGCATTAGAGGAGCTCCAGGCCATGTGCTGGTTATGTGGGAAAGGATTCGTCAGCATGAAAAAGCGATAGAGATAAGAGCCTCACAACTTCCGCAAGTTTGGGGCATAAATGAGTAAGATGATCATCTGTACAAAGCTTACAGGAAAATTTCACCTTACACCTTTCTTTCTTGCCCTATCCAACATTATTATTCGTCTTGTCAGTATTTCCATTGTCCTTGGGTTTGTTATTATTCTTCCCACCGTTACGATTATTATTACATCCTTTCTTCTTATTCCTGCCTGGTTGCTGGTAACCATTTGGGCTAGTCAATGATTTCATGGAATGTACATCCACCAACTAAGTGAGGTTGGAAGACACAGACAAAGATGGCCCTCCTACAGACTAGTTTAGAGACAACTCTTTCAAATGGCTTGTCATCGAGTCTGCGGATTTCACATTTGCGGAGCCTACAATGCCATCGATATGAGGTCCAGGATTTTGGCTAGGTTCATAGGTTGACCTCGGTGCATATGGAAGAATGTGGTACAACATCCGAGACTGAGCGTATATAATATCTAGCTGCTGGGCTTTGAAGATTGCTTCTTCATCAGATGTAACCCCATATGTAGCAACATCCTTCGAGATAGGAGGCTGCAAAAACTTAAGGAACCACTGTGAAAGAAAGTCCGGGGATATGCTAGTATTAATAAATATCTTTCGTCTATGCCACTCCTGGATGTGATCTGAGATATGAGTGGCGGTGTCCTGGCATAAAGTTGACAAAATTTCTAGGCCAGCATCGTAATGAACCGAAAATTGGAAGTGGTTAAGGAAGACAAGCACCATCTAACTAAAGGTCCCATATGGACCCCTAGGTAGATCGATATACCATTTCGCAGAAACCCCAATGAGGGTGCGTTGAAGTAATCTTAATCGAATGGAATCATCATTAAGGGAATTTGAAGAGCACCATAGGTGAAAGGTGGTAACGTGATCACCAAGATCCTCACCAATCTTACCTTCAAATTTCAGAATATCCAAAGGAAGCTTGGTGGGGACGGGGGGCCATGTAGGATCATGACACATCGGGTCATTCATAAACTTAGAAAAGTCTGGAAGATTAAGTGTGGCTAGAAAAGGGAGATAGGGTTATGGCACTTTGACCCAATCTCCCTGGAAATATTTTGTTTGGGGAACTGCAACCCATCCAGTGTTCTGGTAAGCACCATGGACCCATCCAGTATTATAAGACCCTCCTCTAGGATGATTCATAAGAGGTTGGTTGGGAATCATTCCAATAGGAATGTTCTGATGGGGGTTATAAAAATTGCCCCCAGCCATAGTGGCTCCGGGTTGGGGTTTTCCCAAGGTGTGAAACTGACCTCCTCTAGGTGTGAATCTGGAGGATAAAGGTGGATTCGTCATGCCAAACATGTTGGTCAGAATCGACACTGAGGAGGTGAGGGTATATTATGAAACTTGAATAGAATCTTGTCCGCCAGATTGGTTGCTCCATCCAAAATCAAGAGGATTAGACCCGGGGTTAAAAGAGAGAATGCCTCCCATAGTAGGAGTTGTTTCAAGGATTTGGGAACCACCAAATGGAAACAGAGTATAAGGAGGGGTTGTTCCCCCAAGTCCAATGCTAGCATTAGGGCCAACAACTGGGATGGAGTTTGAAAACTGCAAAGTAAAATTTAGCATACCATAGGAAAAAGGACTAGAGGCCATAGGGATGGATTGAACATTATAGCCCGGTGAGTGACCAAGAGACCCAAATGGGTTCGTGGTAATAGATTGAGCATTCACTATAGGATGGGTAGTAGTGATGATAGGTGCCTCCGATACTACAACCATTGTGGTTGCAAGAGTCGAAGGGGTGCCATTAACTATAGTGGGTGTGGGAGTCGAAGGGCTCCTAGTATTCTGATGATTCAGTTCAATACTCATCTTTTTAGAATCACAAGTCTGAACATTGGAGGTGTGTGTACCACACCTAATAACTTTATGCCTTTTATAAGGCAAATACTCAAAATCTGGTGGTAACTGTAACAAGCGGTGGGACCAGCAGGGAGGCTGGTTCGACTCCACGATGAATTATGACTCAAGATACAAAAATAAATCCTAAGGAAAACTAGTAATCAAAGAGCACACAAAAAATAATCAAATGGTCAATATGCACACAAACGAGATAAAGTAGCTGAAAGGGGCCTCCCTCGCTAAAGAAGGTATGTCTCACCCAATAGGGGCCCGAGACTCCCTGCTAAATATCAGAGGTAAAAAAATCAGTTATAAGGGCCCTCATGGGCTTAACAACTAGTCGGTGAGATCCCCATGAAGAGGTAATCCACCATAAATGTTGTGTGTTGTTCGACCCTTATCTGACCCAGGGTACCTACAAAATAACCCATGCAAGTAACCTATGTGGCACCTAAATCAAGCAACTAATCAACCACTGTATAACTGATGTACATATGAGCAGTCATAAGTCAGGTCCACCATATGGGCAGGGTAGAAAAGCCCAAAACCTTGAAAGCACCACCTCTCATGGAGGTAAGGGCACTAGAAATATCCCCAGATACGAATAGATCCCCAAAAATATCTTTGACGCTAAGAAGGTATCAAGGGGATATCCCTTCAAACGATCTCGTGCGACCTCATGATTAACTCCAGTGTAAGAGGAGCCTCATGATATTACCGATTATACAATGTATTTCTCCGCTCCCTTATTCAGAAACATATGTTGATTTAATAGCCTTAGAGAAGTTTACTCAAAAAATCCTATTCCAAGGCACTAAATTCTAAGCTAGTTTGTGCACCCTAGAAAATAAAATCGTTACTAATCAATTTTAAATTATAGCGTTAATTTTTATGGCCGTGCTTACTCAAAAAGGTGTGGTGATGAAACTCATGATGTTATGACTCAACAAGTAAAGTAAATATCAAGACAATGCAAAGTCCTAACTTCAATTTTCAATGAATGATAGGATTCTTAAAACAATACAATTTTCAATTTCAACTCTGCAATTTTGAATAAAAATGCAATCTTTCTTTACATGCACTAAGCTAAATGACGAAGACTCAAAAGATCAAAATGCTAATCAATTCAAAATTCCTAATATTTTTGTATTTTCAATATAAGAAAAATGAAAATGCATGGACTAAACAACAACTTGATATATAAATATTCTATTGTGTATAGAAAGAGACAACTCAAGTAGGATACCAAGGAGAAAAACATCTAGCCCAATATATAAAGACAATCAAAATGAAAATATGATGAGAAAGGCACCACCCAAAAATTCAACCAAAGATAGGTTTCCTATCATCCCACAGACACTTAACAATCACTATAGAGACCCAAGAAGACTCAACAATCATCAAAACCTACCCATCAACCACAAAACCCAACAAATAAGAAAAAGAGGTTGATGTATGCGACTGTTCAAGGAAAAAACATGTATGTACACATCTTGCAGAAGGAAAACACACATATATACACGACTGTCAAGCAAAAACCCGCATACAAGTGTCAAAAACACAACTAGGAAAAGGACAGGCTGAAAGAATTAGACCCAGAGTGAAAAAAGGCTGTCAAGCAATGATATGACAAGAAACACAATATAAAAGAGAGAAATCTAAGGAGAAAAACACTTCAAACCCTAAGAAAGAAGATTAAATCCCTAGTATGGTCGCCAATTCTGTTACGAGGAAAATCTCTTTATGGCTAGGGGAAAACCAAAACAGACAGAAATGAATGAAAAAATTAACTCTATTCTCAAGTATGCTACATAAACAAATATGCTAGCAATACAAGATAAAAGGCCTACCTCATCCAGACGTTCGATGAAGTCCACTGTTGAGCACTTGACCCAAAGCAATATACTTGCTACTAGTCCTCAACAACCAGTAAGCATATGGTTATAATATATGACGTTAGCACATTCAATAGCATAATCCATTAACATACATAACAAATACGCCCATGGAATAATAATTCAAATATTTTCAAGATATCAATTGGACGGGAAAATAGCATTTCTATTAATATATGATCAACATCAGTGAATAAGTTACAGACTTCCGTGTCGGCACGGTTCAAAACCGAGAAACTAAGTTCCTTCCAGCTGGGCCTCCACCACTTCAATACTCCACCAAAGACAAGCTCATAAAAGAGAGACAATGAAGTTCTCAATCAATAAGGGAAGATCTTGGGGGATGGACACTGTGTTTAGACTTAAAGGACAAAGGGATGCAGACTTAATGTGAAGTGAATAATTTCTCCAAAGTAACTTTGCTCTCAAAGTTGGATTCTTTCTCTTCTTTCCATAGCTCGGAATTGAACCATTTATAGCCTTCAAATGGAACTGAAGGGTCGAGTCAGAATGTTTTCTGTATATGGAAGGCCAAATATCATTGATCTCCTATCGTGACATGGAAACCCGACACCATTTTTCATTTTTGGACACAAATCCTGATGTATACGGGCTATAGTGGTGTAACTTGCGTATACACATGTTGTATAGTAGGAAATGTGCATATATGTGGAAAAAATATATTTTTAGCTCTAGGATTTGCAAAAAGGGATGAAAAGTATGCATAGGGAAATGGAAAAAGGCATTTTATGCAAGATTGCATAGGGTGAGGAAAATATTACTATAACAAAAATCCCTCACGTTCATCAATGTGTTCCTATTTTCACTCCTAGGTGTCCCTTTGTTCCACACATTTTCATTTAATGAGTGTCTCCTAACTAGATCTTAGTTAGATTTTAATTATGAGTCTTCTTCTAGTTATACTAGTGGTAGGTTGACTCAATATTCTATTCTATGTACATTCATTCTCTCAAGTTATTATTTATTTCTAATAAAATCCCTTTTTATGAATTTCATACACACATGTGCATTTTATTAATCTTTAGATTTTACTTACTTATTTTTCCTAGAAAATTATTTATATCAAATATTTAACCCATGTCATAATTCATTTAGTCCTTTACTTAAATTTAGATCTAGAATTAGTCTTAGACTCTTGCTAGGCTTTTCATCTAAAATATATTGTTTAAATTATTAGTTAATCCAACAACGTCTAAATATTGCAATGTTTTCTAGGCCATCTAGATTTATTGAGTCAAATTTAATTATGTGACATGCCCTTTAAGACGCACCTCCATGCTCCAAGGGTGGAACTCGTCTTAGAATTGTCTTGGAAGTTTTCTGACCCTTGGAGACAACACTTGTTAAGCCCTAATATTGGCTCACTACCCCTTAATTGGGGCATATTATATTAGTAATGTTATTATATTTGTTAAGCCCTAATATTGGCTCATTACCCCTTAATTGGGGCATATTATATTAGTAATGTTATTTTATTTATGTCGGCTTTAGGCCATTAGTTGTAATTATACCTCCTAGTCTCCAATATATACCAAGGATACATTTTCATTTTGAATCATCTTGTACTTGAAAATTTAAGTGGAGTAAAAGGAGGTTTCCCCCTCGAAGAGGCTTATTATCTGAAATTATCTCTTTTTCAAGGTGTTGAGTACTTTTTCTGAGGTTTTTCTATGCTATATTCATATTTGGTTCTTAACATATGGTATCAGAGCTCAAGGTCTTGGGGTTTCGTTGCTACATCTGAGACACCTTGTAATTTTCATTATAACATTGTTTCTACAACATTTTAGAAGGAATGACTTGGAGGATATTTAGTATATGGATCAAGGTACGTTGGGTTCAAAATTCAGCACCTGAGGCCTTATACTTTCGGAGATACAACCTGTACAAGATAGGGTTTTGGAATCATCCTGAACTGAGTCATTGCGGAATTTTTGCTATAAAACGTTTTCTGTAATGTTTCAGACCTTGAAATCTGGAGGCTATTTAAAAAAATTAGTAAGGTATCTGTGGCAAAACGTTCAACTTCTGGGTTATCTTAAATTTTTAGATACACCCTGTGTAAGATAGGGTATCTAACTAGTCCTATTGACTAGTCTCAAGAAGGTGTTCCAGGTAAAACAATCATAACTTCTTCCTAGAGTATCCAAATTGAGTGGGAATGGTTTCATTGGATCGTGGGCAATTTGTAGTATTTTTGGTGCGAGTTTCATAATTTTATATTAATTATTTTGTGCGGGACACACTATACAAGTGAGATATCCTCGAAAGGCCAAAAATCGACAAGTTGTGGGGAAGTTATCGTAAATTCCACTTGGAACATCCAATTTTGATCAGACCCATGGCATTACAGAGAAGAAATATAAAAGAACTACAAAAAATAAATTTTCATACCCAGAAGGGACAAAACTTGGGAGATACAATAGAAGAAAGATTGTCTAGAAGAACCACCTCAAAATCAAGG